>PVKA01011391.1:0-61112 GCA_004027165.1 Ctenomys sociabilis
AAATAAAATGAATAAAGAGAAGACATTTTTTGCTCTCAGGGAACAGAGAGTCCACTGGAATCAACAGCAGGCTTGTGGGAGGATGTAGGACAGGAGAGAGAGAGAAGACACATGGGATTATGAATTCATTAAGGTCCATATACATTGAGCATGAGGCTTTCTGGAAAGTCTCACATAAAAAGAGAACATATCTACAGGATTCTACCATTGACTAATAATTTTCATCCTAGTAAGAAGCTCTGAAATGTGTTGGGCACTGGTGTGTGTAGATGAGGAACAAACAAGGTATTTCTCAGATAGTTGCACAAGGAGGGAACATTTTAAACAAGTTACAGGTGACAAACACTAATCAGATTAGTTTTAATAAACTTATGCCTAATCAAGACTGTAAATGTATGACACAAATGTCCTCCTTTCCCCTAATTCTAGAAAACAAATTATTGGTAATTATATAATACTGAAATCAACTTACGTGTTTTATTCTGGTTAATGACACACAAACACAATAAAAAGGTTTAAGTAACAGAACCCTAGTTGATATAAATTAAGAGACTGAACCAAAAAGAGAAAAGCAGAAGAAGAAATGGTGGCATATTGTAGCTCTGGGTGATGAGTTTTGCACTGAATTTGAATGTGGGTGAGAAGAGAATTTCAGAATTCAGGGGAAAACCTTGTGATGACAGAATGATGAATATGATTATTAATATTTTTTTTATTTTGTGCATTGTCTAAAGACTCTATTCACTATTTTTCTCATGACTCATAAGTAAAATTTGACATACTATATACTAATTGTTGTTTCCAGATGGAGAGCAAGCCCACTCAATGACTGGCTTCCATGGACCAGTGGTTCTATTTGGGTTTATAATGAAGTCTAACCTCCAATGGTGAATTTAAAGTTTTGAGTTTTCCCCCCAACTGAAATCACGACATTGACTTGAGCCGAGTTTATTTTTATCAGACTTTTAGATTAAAAAAAAATTATAAAAACAAAAATGAGGCTCTGATCTTAGTAAACTTCTTGACCTGTAATCATTCAAAAAACATGTGAGCACACACACACACACAAACACACACACACACACACACACAGAAAAGAGAAACAAATGTATTGGGATTTATACTGAGGTCCAAATTGTTGTATAAAGATTGTGCTGCCTACAGCAATATATTTCAGAGAATGAACAGGTCCTATAAACTCTGTTTCTACCATATAGAAGTCGTTAAAATCTTTATCTTGTATTTACTTCCTGGATTATGTAACCCAAACCTCAAGGAGCTCTGGTTCCTCATAGATTTAAAGTCATGTTGAGAAGTTAGGATAAGATTGACTGCAGCTATGCTTGGGTTAATTCATAGTTCCTGATTCCCCAAGTGAAACTAATCCCTGTGGAATGGGAATTTCCTTGGGATTTTCAAATAAACAAGTTATGGAACTATTGACATACTCTAATTACTAACAGACACTTGAGAAACTGGCAGGAGGAACCATGCCAATGAATGGTAAAAAGTATTTGGTTAGAGGGAGATATTTAATAGCAAGAAGGAAAAAGTCTCAAGGGCTGACATATTTTCTTGCTACACCAGTTAATCTTCATTATCAACTTTACCAGAGCAAGAAACTCTTAGGCAGGTGACTGGGAAATGGGGACCCTATATTCATTAGTGGATTAAACTTACAATAGTGGACTGCATTGTTGGGGGTGGGGCCACATTGGAGGAGGTGGGTCCCTGAGCTGGTACCTTTGAATGATGTATCTTTTTCTGGTGCGCCTCTCCTGTGCTCTGCTTCCTCACAGCCTTGACGAGAACCTCTCTGTCCACCTGGCCCTTACATAGTGATGTTCCTGCCTCAGAGACAGTGGATAATAAGAATAGCATTATTTTTATATTCTTAATAGTACCTGTGGAACTAATAACCCAATAACTTTCCTCCTTTAAATTATGGTGTCAAATATTTCACCTCAATGTCACAAAAACTGACCAAGGCAATTGCCTTTTCTGCAGTCTGGTCTTGTTATTTAGTTTTATATCTCCTGCTCTGGGTTACCTTATAGAAGCTTTAGAACTAGTCACATATTGAATTTTAAATTATCTTAAGCAAGAAATGAAAATCTCAAGTTTACATTAAAGTCTAGGCACTGATTTATCATGGACCAGTACAGTGGTCTCAGGGAGCACTATAGAACGGAGAAAACCCATAGAACAGTGGTCAAAGGTATACCTTTTTAAGGTATTCCTGAATTTTGTAACAGAATCAAGGTAATAATTTGAATATTAATTATTGCCTCAATTTATCAGTGTTTAAAGGGGGAAGGAAGGGGTTGGGGAGATGGCTCAGTGGAATAAGTGTTTCCCCGGCAAGTACAAGGACCTGAGTTCAATCCTTGGTTCCGCAAAAATAAATAAATAAATAAATAAAAATAAATAAATAAATAAAATAAAGGGGGAAGGAAATCCTTTTAACTGCCCTCTGGAATTTAGAGTAAGGATATTAAGATATCATATGCTAAGCCATACGCAGGTATCGTCGGCCTCCTCCAAAACTGCAGTGCTAGTAGTACAACAAGTAGATCACATGGTCCATATTGATTAGCATATCCTGCAGTGCTATTACTACAACAAGTAGATCACATGGTCCATATTGATTAGCATATCCCACAGTGCAGATTATATCTTTCAATTTGAAACTTCTCTAAAATGTAAGTCATAATTCTTTTAGGCACAGGTACAGGCATGTTTGAAAGTTGAAAGCAACAAAATTGGTGATGAACAAGTTGTAGAAAATGAGGAAGATGGGAAATATTTTAATACTGGTAGGAGTGGATTTGAGTGGATGATCATGTTGCAAAATGGAAGTAAAAGGAGGAAAAGGGTTTTGATAAGAGATCAGCGCATCTTGAATGTGGACATCAGCAAGCACTACCTCCAATTGTTGACTTTGGTGATAAGAAAGTAAGTGAGGCCACCAAGTTGTACATAATATGTGCATTGAACAGAAATTCTCAATGTATAGTTCAGCAGGACTAATCTTTATATTTCAAACAATAACTCCCAAAGATTAAATACCTAGGATTTTGACTGAGTAGCAGATTTTTTTCCCTCTCTTTTTCTTTAAATGTGAGGGATTATTAAAAAGAGAGGGTAAGAAGATGATAGATTTGATAATAGTGCATATGGCTAGCATTCTGAGCTGAATGATAAAACGACTGATAAAAATAAAGCTGTTGTGGAAATGGCAGTAAAAGGTTCTGTCTTAGTTACTTTTCTCACTGTTAACACAAAACAGCCAACACTCAAAATGAAAGGAGTAAAGGTTTGTTTGGTTCACAGTTTATTTTATTTCAGTCTGTAATCAGCTGGCTCTGAAAAAGCTCCACCTCTGACTGCGTGAGGCCCTATGGTCACATCAACACACAAAAAGGAACATTTTGCCCTGGCCCCCGAACACCTCTTTAAGAGGTTCATCATTGCTGAAAAAATCGAGTCCTATGTCTTTTCTGAGGTTTAAAGCAAACTTTTATTTACAAGCACCTGTGTAACTGAAAGAAAAATACTTCCAACATGCAATGGCACAAGATAAATGTCATCATCTTAAAAGATACAAAAAGGGGATACAAAGGAGTGAGACCAAAGCAAGTCCAGAATCCAGCAGGACAAATATTGAACCCTATTGCTCCATGCCCAGCATCCCCAGATATCTGGCAAGATGTTAGCTCCAAAGACCTTGGATGGCTCTGCCCCTATGGCACTGCTGATAGCCGTTGCTCCCATGGCTTCTTACCTGAGCTGACTTTGCTCCCTCCTTGCAGTTTTCCTTCCAGGATCCCCAATTGTGACCTCTTCAGCTTTCTTGGTCTCCATTGCACCTTTGGCTTCACCTTCACAACTTCATCCACTGCCTTTTCTGGGGTACACTGCTTGGTCTCCTGGGCCTTCTGAAATGGCTGGAAGTCTTCTGACCACACAACTCCAGAATTCTCTATGTGCCTGTGGATGATGCCAGGTTCTGCTATCAGCTGGAGCAGGAGTCTGTCTTTCTTCTCTCGTGGCTGTACGATTGAATGCTTATGAGCTAAGTTCTGAGTAACAACTTCCCTAGGCTGCTCCCATTCTGGGACATGAAACTCTGGGGTTCTCTCCTCAAAGAAAACTCTTTCCTATTGCAAATATGAGGTTCTAAAAGCTAGATTCCTGTTGATTCTTGTGATTTTCAAACCATTTTTTTTTTTTTGTCTTCTTCTGAAATACTCAGCTTTTTATTACTAATCTTTCCAGAAACCAATCAAACTTCTATTCAATACTTGAAGGTTACAAGCTTGCTGAAGCTTCCTTTCTGGCCAAACTCTCAATGCTTTGAGTCACTCTTCTGTGCTGTTTGCTCTTGATTCTCAATGTAAATTTGGTTAAAATCCACCAACAATAGCCACCACCTCAACATTAGACAGCCTTGAAATTTCTTCTGCAAGATGAATTAATCTATTGCTCTCAATCTTGGTCTCAGACAAGGTCCTTAGAATGGACAAAATGCAGATAAATTTTTACCAAGTTATAATCCAAATCATCTGGAATCTAGCGGGGAATATAGTCCTTCTTCCCAGCAGAAGCTTCTAGAATCTGATCTTTACTGGCAGGATTTCTACAGCTTTTTTGTCTTTGGAACTCTGACCAGAAACTCACATCAAGTGTAACCAGAGGCATTTTAGGGCTGTTTTTACCACCAGTATCTATGGACTTCTCCAAAGTCTTCCCACAATCCAATTTCAAAGGCTTCTGAACAACATGGTCAAGTACAGTCCCAGTGATGACCCATTTCTCTGGCACCAAATACTGTCATAGTAACTTTACCCATTGCTGAGACAAAATACCCAACACCCAAAGTTAAGGAAGGAAAGTTTTATTTGGTTTACAGTTTGTAAAGTTTTCAGTGTGTAACTGGCTGACTCCAAGTCAAGGTGGCATGGCAGACAAGCATCGCAAAGGAGAAACATTTCTGAAAAATCTCAACCTGTCAGTTTATGAAGCTCTGGAGGTACATCTAGACACAAATTTTAGCAAGTACGCAAAACCATTCATGAAAACTAGTTTTCACTACCAAATCTTTACAGCTCTTAAAAATTCTTTCTTGTGCAAATAGCATAGCTGGTGATAGCATTAACTACATTTTACCTATGATTCTAAAATGCAACAAAGGAATACTTGCTAGCTTCAGTATCTAGAAAGTAAGCAGAAGCAAATGGGAACACTAACAAAATACAGGGAGGGAAACAAATCTGCAGCCAGGCAGTGACATTGCAGCAGAAGTGGATCCTTCTAACGTTGCCTTGTTAGCCCAGATTTGCTATTTGCACTTTTTAGCTTCTCACTCATCTTCCTCAGAGTTATTCAAATTCCTTCAATTTGATTCAAAAAATTTCCTCAAGGAATAGAAGATACTGAGCCAAAAGTACATGGATTTTGTTTTGTTGTTCTTTTAATTATGTGCATGTAAGCAATATAAATGTAGGAAAGAAGCCACACAATATTCATGAATCTGATTGCTTTTGGCAGCCAGTGGCTAAATCCTCATAATGTAATATATTTGCAGTTGTCAGTAGGCAGAGGTTGTATTTACTCCGAGCAACATAAGACAGTAAGGCATACTATGTCTTCTAAGATCAACGTGCATAAAAGCAGAAATAGGCTTTCAGCCTTTTGTTTCCTGGTTTCATATTTTGGGACTGATTGAATTTTAATTCTTTTTACAGTTTAGCAGAATTAGGTATAATCTTGATTTGTTTAGGAAAAAATATACACAAATGAATGTCATGAGTGCTACTAAATATGATCCTATGTGTATAGCAAGCACTGTAAGATAGTGTTTCTTAAATGGCAGGAGACTATAAACAGAGATTTAATCAGCACATTTAATGTCTAATTCTTAATACGTTATCTTAAGCAGTTTAATATTACTTACAGAAAACTACTTTGAATGAAATATAGAAAATAAAGAATGGATTCTTGTAGCATCAAATAATATGTCAAAAATATTTCAGTCAGGCTAGGGAGACAGCTTGGCAGTCTAAGCACCTGTCTGTGGAGCACAGGATCCAGGGTTCAATCCCTTGCACTACATGCTGTGCTAGTTGAGCTAGCCACTGAAATTGGGCATGGTGGCACATGCCTATAAGCCCAGTGCTGGGAAGACTGAGGCAGGAGGGTCACCATGAGCCTAAACTGTTTAGTGAGACCCTGCGTCAAGTACATAAATAAATAAAATTTTTTAAAAAATGAAAAATTCTTCTACGTTAGTTCCTTTCTGTATTATGGTGTTATACGACACTGACTCACAGGTAAAACTTGAAGGATGTAGCTTTACAAGTATAAACTCAAGAGAATCTTAATGTTGATCATTGTTAATTCCAAATGTATATTCCTGATGAATGCAAGGTCTAATAAAATGATTAAAGGCCTTCAAAAACAGTTCTGTATTAATATAAAATAAGCTTTCTTTGAGACATTGAATTTGCTCCTCTAAAAAAAATGACATCATCTGAGATATGCTTTTAATCAATTTTTACTGTCATTTCGGATAATCTAGGCAGCAGCATTATGGAAAAACAATGGCTTGATTATCTAGATGATGACTCAAATCATTGCAGTGGCCCAGCTAGGGCATCTTGGTTCTCATTAGCAGTGTAGTAACATGGAAGCTATCTGAATCACAGCAGCTGGGTTAAACCTAGATATGAATCAGATAAACAGGTAAAACTGAGTCATTCCTTGCTCTTCTAAAAATAGCAACAGGAGATGAACAAGGAGACTAAGTCTAAACAACCCTCTGCACTTCATTTGGGATTTTGACTTTAAAAAGTGGTCTTCATGGTTTAAGTATGAGACTGTTACTTAAACAACTGAGAAACAAGAGCATCTCAAATTGTTCTGATCGTGTTAGGGCATAATCTTCCAAGGAAATTGTGTACTCTATTTCTCAAAGCATAGAGTCTCTGCCTAGAACTCAAGGCTGTGGAGCCAACTCAGTGCAGGTCATGATCCCAGCAGCACAATCTCTTGTTTTTCCCTTTGTCTGGCTCGCCACACAGGTTTTCACTCTTGCAAAAATACCCTAGTCATGCTTTCTTGGGCCAGTCCATTAAACATCTGAAGCAAACTAGACACTCACAGAAAAAAAAAGAAAAAAAAAAAAGATCAAAACTTGTTGAAAGAATTCTGAGTCTTGTTTGGAATCATCTTGAACATTTATTTATTTATTTGTTTATTTAAAAATTTAGTTTTGATACCAGGAATCAAACTCAGAATCTTGTGCTTGCCAGGCAGATCATTAGGCCAATTGAGCTATATCCCCAGCCCTCATCTTGAACTTTATCAGAATATTAAAAATAAAAAATAACCCTCAGACCATGACATTTTTCACGCACACTTGTTATGTTTAGGAATAGTGTAAGAATTCACAGTATGTGGGTTTGGCAACTAGATGTGTTTCTACCTTTTATGAGTAGTTACTCATAACTTGCATTGTTTAATAATTGTTCAGGATCTCCGTTTTGAATTTTGCTTACCTTGTTCTTCCTAGACCTATGGTGTTTTGGCCATCAAAAGGGAGTGGCATATTTCTATGAAAATTAAACCTAGCTAGAATAATCACCTTAAGCCTAGAGTTCAAAAATACTAGTCCCTCTCAACCTAACTTTGCCTTACCTGCTTTACAGAATAGTTGTTTAACAAGACAATAGTGATGACAGATATACATAAGGCACATATTTCTGTACTGTCGTCTGCTTATATGTTGATTGACTTGATATTTTCTTCCCATCAAACTTATTTGTTCTTTCCCAGAGGTATCAATAAGCTCCTCTGTAGTGTAAGTCATTTGAAAGGTTATTTCTATCAAACGCTGAGTCAATGTGGAATGCCTAATTCCCTCCCAAAGTTTTTAGGAAATTAAAAAAACTGGCTTACATCTGTTTTTCTACTCCTTAATTTATTTTATGAATCATACTAAATCATACTAAAGACCCCTATGAGCAACTTCCTCATAAATGTCATAGAGATTCACAGTAGACAGCAACTGTGGAGGGAGTAGCTGATACAGCACTATATTGCATATGTCCCTCCAACCCTGAGGTAAAGATACATAGTGTCTTGAAGCTATGTTAAAAGGGATTGGGCTGGGGAGATGGCTCAGTGGAATAAGTGCTTCCCTGGCAAGCGCAAGGGCCTGAGTTCAATCCCCGGTTCCACAAAAAAAAAAAAAAAAAAAAAAAAAAAAAAAAAAAAAAAAAAAAAAAAAAAAAAAAAAAAAAAAAAAAAAAAAAAAAAAAAAAAAAAAGGATTAAATTAATTTGGTAAACTAAAAACTTATATCACAGACGTCAAAAGAGAAAAGAAAAAATCTATTTTTGTGTTTGAAGATAGTACAAAATTATATAGAATATGTGAAATTTTTATGTCATTCAATTTTGTTGGAATATGGGAAGCCAATTAAATAAAATTAAATTTCAAGCCTGATTGACTTTCTAAATATTCATGTTAAGTACTGATTTTGGTTTTTATTATGTTACACAGGAAATATCAAGAAGCATCTGCTGCATCCAGGAATGAAATGAAACCTATACTGTCAATAGCCTGGCTGGAGCTTGTGATAAAGTATTATGACATTTCTATATTATGCAACACCATAAAATGCTAAGCACACACAGAACACAGGACTATAAGTTTTAAAATGCGCACAGTGGAAGCTGGAGTGTTTTGGCATTTATAGCTGGCTAGCACAGGGAGATAATGAGGAGTTTGATACCTTGGAACTCATAACTATGAAATATATAACAATAGCTTCCCATCAAGATGGATCATATATCATACAATATTGGGGGATAATTCAAGTCTGCACTGCAATCTGCTTTTCATTTCAAGTGCAGGGCCTATTTTAGCCATCATTTACCCAGGTAATGTTCATATGGGAAATAATGACGAATTTAAAGCAACTCATGACAAAAAAATCCACATAGAAAAAAAAATAAAGTATTTTATATCCTCTTAGATCTCCACTTTTCCCCCTATCATTCTTAGCCTTCTCCATAAGTGGAAAATCTCTTGTGTTAGTATGGTTTCATGATGAATTATAAGCAATTTAAAAATAAATAAATGGACACATATCAATACCAGGCCATATTTCACAACCAGGTGATGGAGACAAAGTAAGCTAAGTGCTTTATATGATAGTTTACTTTGGTATCCAAGTTCCAGGAAAACTTAAAATCACGCATTGTCTGCTCTATGACTTTCCTGTGAAGATGTGCGACAGCACTTCTCTTATACACCAATTATTTTCTTATTGAGATCTTTCTCATATCATCAATAATTGGAATTAAGGTAGCACAGAGCCAACACTTCTGGAGTTTAGAAAGAGCTAAATGACTCATAGTCCACTGTAACTTTTCATTTTAATATTTAGGAAGTATTGAGTAGCATGCAGGAGACAGAGGAAATTGTTGGTGAAAATTAGAATAGGTCTTTGTGAGCTGACAGAGTAGTGGGACTCTTGGGCCTCTGGCATTTCCCATTGCCTGCCGTGTGTGCCGTCTGATTCAGAACACTGGAGGGGAATCTGCCATGGTAAAGGGCAGTGGACGGGAGTGTATAAATATGAACTGATATATATATATATATATATATATATATATATATATATATATATATATATATGTATATATTACAGAGATAGCTGTTCACTATAGAACATATGTTCTTCATGAAACAGGACTTAAAGGTATCAGTCACAAACATTATGTCAACTTTATATAGTCCAAGGTTGGAGGTCACAAGCAGACTCTGTCCCCACCACTGACAATTTACATAGTTTGATGTTTCTCCAATACGAGACCAAGGATTTTTATAGAAAATGGGGCTCACATTAAATCATATATGATATACTCTGAGCATTAAAATGAATATAGTTACTTAAATATTTGCACAAACAAAGGGTAAAAGTGCCTTGTGTTTATAGTATGATTTTTGAGAAAAAAAAAACTATCAACCTTCGGTGAAAGTAAATAAAAAAATAGATAAAATGTGAAGGAACACCCTTTCTCTGAAAAAATTAAACAAAAACAATGGGATACAAATGAAGGACCATTTTGTATCTGCATATTTAAATTAGGATAGATATACAGCTAGTTTCAATAATTCAGTGAATAGAAAGATCTGTTCTAATAGTGTTTGTAGACAGGGTATCATGTCGGCATCTTGTACTACGAATCACCACTAAGAAGACAACAATATGCAATGTATTAATTACTGAACCTGTCCTATTAATTGGTTTTGAAACTGTCTCATTGCTATTTGTTTCTCAATAAAAGTATTAAAAATAAGAAGCAAATATTTAATATTTACCTTAGTCTGAATATTTTATATTTAAACATTCAGAAGAATTTAATTTTTTTGTGGAGTTGAATTCTACACAAAATAAACTTGACTACTGTAAAGAGAGTAATTTTTGTACCAGTTGATAAATACACCATGTTGTGTTGTCAGAATGGCAAACTAGTTCTAAAACATCTTCATCATCCCAAAGGGAACCGCATATCCACTAAATAGTCAAACCCCGTCTTGAAATTTTCTCAATTCCATGGCAAAAATAATCTACTTTCTGCCTTTATAGATCTGCCTATTTGTATTATTTTCATAAATGGAACCATGTAGTATTAGAGTCATGTGTCAGTCTGGTGGCTTTCTCTGGAAAAGCTTCCAAGGTTTACTCATGTTGAAGTAAGTACTAGTTTGTCATAGTTTATAAGCACAAATAGTATTCTGTGGAAGGAATGTACCTCATCTGTTTATGCATTCATCCACTGGCAAATAAGATGATTTTTATCTATCCTATACCTTTCTTGGTTTCACCAACTTGGGAACTAATAGGTCACAGTGCCAGAAAACGTGTTTGTTTTCATATGCATGTGTTAAAATTCTGTGAAAATTTCCCTCTGCTTGCATCTGAGAGTATTCAGAACTCCCTTCTCAAATTCATTGCCGAGAATGGGCACGGCACACAAAATCACATGATGGAGCTGCCTCAGGTCTACTGAAAATATCAAGAGCAAGTCACTATAGGAACCATCTGACCAGCTCCTAATGCTCACCAGTGACCTCTCTGCCTAGGAAGCAGGCCAACCACAGTGGTAGATTTCCTCTTACCAATGAACTTTTGCATGGAAAATCATAGGGGAAGGTTAGCATAACATGAGATTCAAAGATACCGCAGGTAGTTTTGTAATCTAGCTTTTAGATTTCTTATTGCAGTAAAAAATGAATGGGGAAAAATGAACATTTGCAAAACACCAATAGAGTACAACAAAGAGAAATAGATCTATATGTACCATAATGGATACATTGGCCATAAGTATAAACTTAGTGCCTGAAAATGAGTACATTATATTATACATGGTTCCACAACTTATATCATATATTATATATGCTTCCAGAATTTTAGACTTAGTGACTTAATGTGTGTGTGACCAGAATTCTGGTGAGGAACATTTGAAAGCTCATGTCTTTCAAATGGAGTAGGAAAACATTTAATATAGTTTTCAATCACTCTAAGAATGGAGCAAAAACAAAGATGTAAGCTGCATGTTCAGTCATTTCAATTTTTTTCTACTTCATATTCAGCTTAAAGATTCATCTTAGTTTTTCTAAATGTCAAAGGAAAAATAAGTTTGGATCAATACTCAAGAAGTAGGCCTGTTTTTATATGTTCAAATATTAGAGTAAAATATTGCTGTTACTGCCCCATCCTTCGAATATTGAAGTATCATCCTTCTGATGTTTGCTTAGGTATTATTTTCCAAAGCCATAGGAAATAACTGTCCATATGCTGATAAGGGTAACCCTCTTAAATATTTTTTTTTTTTTTGGTAGAACTGGGGATGGAACTCAGACCCTTGCACTTGCCAGGCAAGCGCTTATTTTACTGAGCCATTTCCCCAGCCCCTAAATATTCTTATTTAATTTACATTATGGGCATTTCCCCTCTTAAATCCAGATATCTGTTAAATTTTTAAAATTATGTTTGTCAGTTATGTGATCATTTTCACGTATTTTGGGTTTCTTAACGTGCTTAAAATAATACCTTCCATCTTACACCTTTATAATCTTTAAAGACAAAAAGTTGTATAATATAAAAATAAAATGAAACTAAATATGTTCCTCCATTATAGAGCCTGCACTGTGGAGAAGACCAACAAAACAGACTTACATTTCAATAGAATGTCTTAATTCAGGCTTATTTGTTGACTTACAAGTAGACTGAGATACTTCCCGAAGAGATGATGAATGCTTACAAAAATAAACAAAAATTAAAATGAATGAAATAAAGAAGATAAAGTGAAGGAAATGTAACATTATTGTAGCTTTACTAATGGATAATAGAGCTCATGACAGCGAAGTATAAACATATATAATGCACATGCTGTATATAAATTATAAGTCATACAGGCTCCCAGCTTTCTCAGGTAAAGCAATAAAGGAAATTTGTTATCAGTTATAAAAATCAGCATTCCTGTGACACACAAATGACACAAAACCAGAAAATTATCATGCAAGGAAAAAATCCCCAAAATTAAAAATCTAAGAAATTTTCTTCTGCCTTCTGAAAAGGAGGAGTCTGAATGATGTTGGATGTGTAATAAGAGTGCACTCTAGCTGGCATAAGGGCTCATTTCATTTCCCACTTGCTACAGCGCTTCTCAGTGTATACAATGACATACAAAAGTTCTGCAACTTAGTGAAAGCCAATTGAAATACTAACAATACTGTATTTCAATCCAAAGTTCAGGGCTTTAATACTGTAGGTTGATACAAAGTCATATATGTGTATATAGTGTATATATATATATATTTTAAAGATAAATTTAAAACCTACTTGTCAAGTTTATATCCACACACAATTCTTCAGTGTGATATTTTTAATAAAAATTAAAGAGCTAAAATGTAAAGTATTGTTATCTTCCTGGGCGAAGCTGCAAAACAGCTCTGGCACTGCTGACACAGGGCTGAGTCATATCACTCAACACTCAAATGCAAAGGAAATAGCTCTTCGCCTACTATTCTTCCAGAGATACCGTAGGGTAGGACCTAATCATGAGAAATGGTTCTCAGAAGCACTATTACATCAGCCTAGAGGAACAGCTGAGATAGCTCTTTCTGTCAGAAGACCACCAGCCTAAAACCTTAGCTTTAATGTACCTGCATGGGGATACTAGCCTGTAAAGCTCATGGCATGGTTTGTTTTTCCAAGGAAAGATGTGCTTTGTGTAACATTAGAGGGCAGAGCTTCAATCACATTGGCTATGGAAGTGATTGAAAATGCATACAGTTGGTTACAAGTGCATTTTTTATTTGTTTGGCTTTTAAAAAACTTAAAAATGATAGCCTACTATTGTTTACCAAATACATCTGTTATTTGGTGAGAATCACTTTAGGAGGATCAGAAAACACTGAATTGGTTTAAAAATTACATTCTTAGAAAAGAAAAAGCTTGACTCCACTGCACAATCCTCTACACCCATGATGTGCTGAGAAGGACAGTGGCCTTGAAAAGCTGTGCTGGTGCATTGTCTCCTGGGAAAGGAACCCCTTATCTGCTTCTTAGCTCCTTTCCATGGCCACGGGGTGATTTTCTCCCCCTACCTTTTTTACTTCCTGTAAACTCTGCACAAAAAGAGCTTAAACAAAAATGATTCTGTTGGGTTTTTGCTGAATTAACACAACACTCTGTCTTATTTCTAATTGAATGCAGACGTTTTCTGAGCAGAGAAAAGCTTTGGACTCGTGTGCATAATTTTTATGCTGCCCTAATGGAGGGAGCTGAAACCAAAAGTAGCATTTTCAACTTTAAACCTGGCCTTCTGTAGCATTATTTTCTTTCTCCCTTCCTTCTTCACCCCTTTTCCTTTCCCTATCTCACTCTTTTTCTTCTCTCTTCTCATTCCAAGGCAGCATAGGCAGAAAGTCCTTCAGCTCTGTACCGGAAGGGCTGCTGTTTTTCCCATCCTCCACATTAGAAGTAGCACTTTAAACATTTCCCAGATGCATTGCTGTCTTCATGGCACAGCAGCAAAGTTTCAAGGGACTAAGGTCAACACCAGGCTCTGTTTTGACTGTCTGGAGACTGAGCCAGTGACAAGGATGAACTTGAGGACAACTGGTGAAGAAAGGGACACTCTGTGTGCCTTTGATTGTCCGCCTCAGCAGTTTTCCATGAAAGATTTAACATCCTTATTGGTCTTTCCAGGCCAAATACTGTGTGTTTATGTATCTAAAACAGCGGGCTGATTATGTTGTCTCTTTTAGAAACTCACTTTGATTGTTAAGAGCTTCATAATCAGGCAGTTTCTGTGCAATATCTACGCTTCAGGGGCTTGACCACACTTTCAAAGAAAAAGCATATATGGCTGGTCAAACTCATGCTTTGAAGATCAGTATGTTTTGTTTTCTCCTTTTCCTGTTGGTGAAAGAGTTCATAGAAATAGAGAAAACTTATATAATATGTGATTAACTCTCCTGTACAAATAAATAATCCTTTAAGTTGCACGTCACTGATGGAAAATGCAATAAGAAGAGTAGCCTAATAATTTTAATGAAAATAAAAGGAACAATCCCTGCTTTATGTTTAGGATTAGATTTAGACAGATGTTTAAATAAGAAAAAAATTCTTAACTTTATTGGCATGCTCAATCCCTCTATCTCTTTGAGATGAGTATAATTCTCACCTAAAGTCCTTCCGTTGCCTTGACAGCCACTGTATTTTTTTATTTATTCCCATATATCTGCATTTAAAAAAAAATTTTACCCACCATGCATTTAACCAAATTTCAGTGATATGGGAAGTTCTGGCTGATATGGGCTTTTCTTTACTGAAATTATTTTCATGAAACTGATCACACAATTAGAATGATCCTACTGTGAATAGATGAAGCATTCTTTGTACATTATTGAAAATAAGATTTTTGAGCAAAAGTGAACATTTTATGGAGAGAGAAAAGAAAAGCATTTATATCCATTCTTCTGGATATTCACCGCCAACGTTTTAATGTTGGCACAACCAAAGCACCACATAATTTTGTGAAGTTACGAGATCTGACTCAGAGAATTACAGTATTTCTTCCCTTTTTCAAATAATTACATGAGAGCAGAACTCTGCTTGGTAGAAATACGTTGGGGTGTGGGCTGGAAAGAAAGACACTCCTTCAGAAAGTCACTTAGGTGTTAACCTAATATTTTCTCTTTTAAATTAATGTTTAACAAGACAATAGAGGGAAAAGTACCTTCTAAAACTTCTGTATGTTATGTGCATTTACTTAATGTGAATATCCTGTTAGGCCAAGCTAGAAAAAGTCACGATACTATGTATTACAGATTTTCCCCCTCAAATTGTGGAAAATTAGTAAGAGAATATTTGTTATCTCATAAACTATTATCCATAGAGTAATCTCTGAGATGGCTGTAATAATAGTATAGCATCATTAATCGGAAGTCTTAATTGATTCAACTCAATTATGGAGTCATGAGATGAACTGGTATTTTGATAAATAGCATGTTTAAATCAGAAAATCTAAAAGTTGTTGGAGATATGACAAGCATAAAAATAATTTGACTAGTCTTTCTAAGTCTAAGTTTCTTCTATGATTTAAGGTAAAGTTTTATACTGCTAATATCATAACTATCTATCCTGATATGTTACACAACAGAGGCCAAAGGAGTTGAACTATAAGTAATAAAAATATTTAAATATTTGTAATATTAAAAAGAT
This sequence comes from Ctenomys sociabilis, assembly GCA_004027165.1. Lineage (NCBI taxonomy): Eukaryota > Metazoa > Chordata > Mammalia > Rodentia > Ctenomyidae > Ctenomys > Ctenomys sociabilis. The sequence continues at coordinate 15,809 of PVKA01011391.1, forward strand.
AAAGAAGAATATCCAGCAGCAGAGTAGCAAACCAAATCAGTGCTTGCTTCTTTCAAAACCTGAAAGAAAAAGATAATATTTGAACTATTTGTTCTGTTAGAATAATAATAGAAAAATAGCTGCATTATCTCTAATCAGTGGCAGCATTTAAGCCAATTTCCACTAAAAAAAAAAAAAATTGACTTGCTATCTCCAATATAGTGAATAGTTTTGTTTTCCTTTTTATGTGGTACCAAAGACCATGCAGAAAGATGGACTGGGATGTCCCAGACTGGGTTATCATAATGCAAAAGCCTTCCTCCTAGATCTAAGAAGTTCAGTATTAAATAGCTTTGAAAGCACTTACATCTGGTTTGTTTGCTTTTAACTTTCGAGTTTCAGTTTCTATTTGGAACCCACTATAAGTAGGAAGCTCTAGAGAGTACAGCTAATAGCTGTAGCTGAGCAAGTTCTGCTTTTGAAGAGAATCCGTGGCATGATATTCTCAGGTTATCTTGTAATTGATTGTTTTTAATGGATGGGTCTTTCTGTTTAACGAAGGATTTCTGACCTTTAAGGCTGTTAGTATTGCTAGGTGATATTTACTTTGTTGATCCCCTGCTTTCATTGTTTCTTTGCACTCTTTGTGCGGAGTTCCTGTGTTTGAGCTGGTGATTTCAAACATTTCCAAACTAAATACTTAATCTCCTTGGTGTGTGTACTTTTTGGTCTGTGTGCCTAAGGAGACACACTTCTAATGCATTAGAGAGATGTTGAAATCTTGGTTTCAGAGAAATCTTTGTGCTTCTTGCTGTCGAGGGAGAAAGGAGACTCTAAGGGGCATACTAACTTGGATTCCTTTTTCTGCTTCTGACCTGTTGCGTCTAATTACTCAGCTCTTGACTTTTAGACACTGAGACAAGATGAAGGTCCCTATGGCCCTTCCCATATCCCCTCAAAGCCTCATGCTGTCATAGTCAGAGTTTTTCAGAGGTAACTAGATATAAAGTATGTGATGCTGGGATTAAGGGTGAATAGTATTAAACTGCTTCACTAATTTGAATTAGCATACTTCTAGGTGCACCAGCCCAGGTGTGTGTGACATCGCTCAAAGGGCTAGTACCTTTCATGGGATAAAAGGGAAAGACAAACCCACTGCTGCAGCTTGCTGCTACCCCTCCTACTTGTGTGCTATAGGCTGTTCTTCCTCTGCCACCTTCCTCTCATAATAGCTTATGTTGGATCCAGGTGACTATGGACTGAACCTTCCTCCAGCTGTGAGCCAAAATAAAACTCTTCCTTCCACTTATATGTGTTTCTAATATTTTGTTTCAGCAGCAAGAAAACTAACTATGGCAAATAGAAAAAAAATAATTGAAGATCTTTATCATGTTACTTATGTACTACTTTCTAGGATCAAAAAGAAAGGATTCAGTTAAAAGAATGCTACTTATTCTGCAAGGATAATATCAAGGTTTCGATAATCTACCAGTTGAACTCAATTCTTTCAGGTTAGGACGAAATAAAGCAGGTGGGGTGAGGCTGCCACTGTACCAGGACATAAATTTTAAAAAGGCTCAGTGACATCTTAAAAGAGATATTCAAACAACCAAAGGGTATTGTGAAGGAGGAAAACTGAACTGCTTCCTTTTTTATCTTCATGGCTTATTTGGTCCTTACAGGCTCAAAGAGGCACATGGAAGTCTGAACCTCTGATCTATGTCTCCCAGGGTTACCAGGCTCCTCTAACTCTCAATAAGTCTCATTGGGTCCATGGAAAATGGTCCCGGAATGAGAAGGTGGGAGTGAGAGATGGACAGTGCCTCGGATTCCCTTCACCCAGGAGAGGATATCACATCTTAAAACATAACTCCTGTGTTAAACAAACAGTCCTGTGTAGCATGGAAACCTCTCAGGGCTTGTCTAAGAGGAAAATCAGTAAGAAATAATGAGGCATTATGCAGTTATAGCAAGAAAGAAAATGCAGCCTGTAATCCCAGCACTCGGGAGGCTGAGGCAGGAGGATTGTTGTGAGTTCGAGACCAGCCTGAGCTACAAAGTGAGCTTAAAGCCAGCCTGAACTGCATAGCGAGACCCTGTCTCAAAAAGACAAAAAAAAAAAAAAAAAAGAAAGAAAATGCAACAAATACCATTTCCTTACTGGCTTTCAAAAATTGAAAACGAGCTTTAGCTCCAAAGTATATTTAAGAAAGACCATCTCTCAGAAGATGGGAGTGCACAAGATAAGAATTGCCTCTCAGACAACAAAAAAGCAGTGAGTTCTCATTTCACCTGGGATATGGCTTGTGAATCACTTGTACTCTGAGATGATGCTATGTTGTACTAAATTCCCAATCTGATACGTTGCTAGCCTACTATACAGAGCATAAATAGTGACTTTGCAACAGGGACCTCAGATAAAACAGTGCACATTGATTAAATCAAGTAACTCAGGGATGTATCCTTCATTCGTTCCTCAACCCTAACTTTTTACCCTATTGTTGACAAAAATTCTCTGTATGTTTTCTCCCTAATCTATCTCAAATTTTTTGCCTGTCTGCAGGCCAATTGCACTATTCTAATGTCAACATATTGTCTTTCTCTCATATGACAGTTGATTGATACAGAAAAGCAGAGAATTTCTCTGCCTTTATCCACATCTTCCTTCATGCTTTCCCTATAATGTGAACAATGAGGTGAAAATATATTCCATGTTCAGGTTGACAGTGGTTCCCTGGGCTGAAAAAGGAATGGGGAAGGGCAGCGTCAGAGAGTAACATGTCTAGAGATCCAGTTAAATAAGAGAAATAGCTTCTAATGTTTTACAGTACAGTAGGAAAACTGTGCTCCACAACAATTAAGTATATATTTGTTTCAAAAGACCTAGAAGTCTTTTTATACTCTTAATAGAAAGAAATGACAAATATATTCTGATATGATCATTACCTGTATTTTTTTTGGCAGAACCCATGATTGAACTCAGGCCTCTGCGCTTGTCTTATTATTTGGAACAAAGGCAAGCGTTTATTCCACTGAGCCATCTCCCTGGCCCCCATTACCCATATTTTGAAAAATTGTACCATATTCAATAAATACAAACAATTTTCATATTTTGAATAAAAAGAAACAGGTCTTAACCAGAAGCTCTAAGGCTTTCTCATGTCTTCCTTCTCTCCTGTGCAATATGAAACACAAACTTACTTTTCTGGAGAGTTTCTTTCCCTCACTAGGTATATCTACCCAGAAGCTTTCTGTCTGACTGCCCCTTGCATTCTCTGAATTTGGAGATCTGTCATTCACACTTTAGAGCTCGGCTGGGTATTACCATCCCAGGTATCTCTCTCTGACTCCCTGTTTCGTAGTTCCTCTGGATTGGTCTTGCCTTAAATTCTCACAGCTCCAAGTGCTCCGCACTGCCGTGTCCTTTATACGCAGTGTGTCTCCCTGCCCTTCTCTGCACACCTCCTGATGAGAAGCAGAGACCGTTTGTCTAATGCTTGTAGTACATGGCTCACAGGAACTGCTCATTATATAATTTCTAGGTGTATAGAAAGACATCTAATGTAAGTTATAATTGTGATGATATATTTTTCTGTTTAGGCTTTTATATGTTTTTAATTTACTTACACAATTATGCACACTTACAAAATACCAAAAAAAGTATCATTTCTTTTTACTTCGCACTTTGCTCTTTATACTAATATACATATTAATTAAAGACTTATTATTCTCCTCTGGTCCATTTTATTACTTTGCTTTATTTATTATTTTAATTCACCAACAACTATTTAACTAGGACTACTATCATTAGTTCCATTTGTTACACATGAGAAAACTGACTCACAAGAAGAATAGGAATCAAGCCGGGCGTGGTGGCGCAGGCCTGTAATCCCAGTACTCGGGAGGCTGAGGCAGGAGGATTGTTGTGAGTTCGAGACCAGCCTGAGCTACAAAGTGAGCTTAAGGCCAGCCTGAGTTGCATAGTGAGACCCTGCCTCAAAAAAGACAAAAAAAAAAAAAAAAAGAAGAATAGGAATCAGAAAACAGACCGGGGAGGCCCACATCCTTTTCTAATGCTTTGAAATTCTGTTAAATATCATGCCTTATACTGTTGTGACTTTGTATTCATCCTCATTTTTCCTTTCATTCATGCTTCCTGTGTATCATCTTAGAACTATGTTCTGACAGTTTCAAACCTCAGTACAATGCTCCTCCCACCTTGAAGATGCTTTGCCCCATGTCCATCCTGTTCTCGTCCCCAGGAGTCTGTAACGTTTACCCAGGATGCAGAATTGTTTTAATATACAGTGTATAAAGGTAATGAAGAAAAATAGCAGAGAGTGAGCTAAGAAATGGCAAAAACCATTAATATCAGAAAAATGTTTATACATTCTTTTTTGAATCTAAAGGCAGCAAGAAGTTATTTAAAATATACAGAGTATAAATCTCAAGGGTTCTGTAAAAGAGATCCAAAGGTGGTGGAGAATTTATTTACCTATTTTTGTATTTACTGACAGAATTACAAGGTAAAATATAACCTAATCAACACCACTAATGTGATGAGGCCCTGATCTAATTGTATCTCCAGCATCTTATGATTCCCAAACTTCCAGTTAGCTCTGTATCTTTAAAAATAAAGTTTGGTGCTCCTGTTCTGACATACCCTCTGTGTGCTAAGTGCTTTCTAGAGTATTATGACTCATGTCAGGGTAACAGTAACAGAAGGGATAAATCTGTTCATTTGTTTACACTTGCCAGATGAAAACAAAATGAATAAGCCAACATTGTTCAGCTGACACTATTCTAAAATAGCCTCCTTCCACACAAAGCAGGATTTCACATTTGCAGAAAATATTTATCTGGAACTACGAGCATAAGCGTACTGAGCTTCTAACTGTTAAATCCTCATAGCCATGCAGGTCAGGCAGGTTGAGTCAGGGTCATGGGAATACAGGTAGGAAGAGAGCATAAGGTGGGTAGGAAGGATGAGATGTGCTCAGCAGTCTGGCCTCCCATCCAGTCAGGTGGTGGTGGTATCAGAGAGGTGGCAGAGCTGTCGAAGCCTCTGGCCCTGTGTGTCCTCACTGGCCTTTGGCCACTAGCACTGGCTAAGATTGCTTGGTCATGTGCACTCAGGGCAGCGTGGTGTGGAAAGGATTATTAAAAGATGGTAAAAAAAAAAAAAGGCGAGAACTCAGGGATATATTCTTCTTGTTGGTTTGAATGTCAAGAACAAAACAAGACAGTCCATTGTCTGACCTGTGATTGTGCTCTGTACTCTAGAATGATCTTGAAGTAATATCACATCTTCCTTCTTAGCTATTACCACATGGTGTATATTCAGGTAAAATTAAACATTTAGATTTTTTTCCCTTTTGTTTGATAATGGATGGATACATCATGAAAAGAATGCAGCAATAAAACCCAATTTTCCCCCGAAAGTAATGTTTTCAAATAGCTTATTTATTCATTCTATATGAATTTTTAACTGACAATTGCAATGTATTATCACTGAGCTAGGCAATGGAGATGGAAGTAAACATTTAACTCCTCTGTTTTCAAGCTGAGTACACTTTCTTAGGGAGATAAAAAATAAGGGACAATAGGAGTTGCTAAGTGTTTTAATGGTATTATGAATAATATTGAAAGTATAAAGGGATATTAGTAATACATTCTTGGGATTCTGTGGATGGACTCAGCTAGAAGAAATCTTTGCTGTAATTGCTAATGTTCACTGGAAAATTATTTTTTCTTGTACACAGGTATATGCACGCCACATGACAAAGGGGTCTATTTTGCAACATCCAAGTGACTAGTTTTTTTTTTTAATGTATTTACAGGCTCTACAGGGTCTCAGTACAGCCATCAGACTTGTGATCCTTCCTGTGTTTCAGCTTTCAGAGCACTACAATTATAGGTGCCTGCTACCATGCCCAGTCTCCTTTGCCATTTCAGCGTGCCCTGGGGGAGGGGCAGACATGGCTGGCAAGGAATGGAATCTGCCTCAGCAGGCACAACTATGGTGTTTTGAAGGGTGAAGAATGAAGGAAATTTCCCATTGAGTCAACTGGAAAACATGGGGAAATGGCCTTGATGTCCATCCCTGGAGTTATCTTTATTTCATTTTAATTCAATGTGTATATGTATCTACCCATCATCAAACTGAAACTAACAGTTCAAGGTACTGAAAAATAAATACGCCCATTAAGCATTACTTAAATGCAGGCTACAGTAACTGTGAGTTGGAAGAGTAATTACGGTGACTCAGGTAAGACTGGATGCAGCAGAGACAGAGCGGACAGGTGAGTGATTTGCAGGATGGCAGACACAGACCGAGAATGCTCCCTCATCATCTTGGAGGACTTCGTAGCCCTGCTGAGCATTCACCGGCACAAGGAGAAACTAGAGACACACAACTACAGTGAAGATCTGCATGAAGACTAAGGTTGGGCCTCCTGTCTGATCGCTTGCATGGGAGTTTACAAGCCCTAAAGCAGGAAGCATACAGGAGTCCACTGTACCCACACAATGGTTATCTTTTATTCATTCAAGGACCCAGAGGCTGATGGTGGAAGGTTTAACAGTACATTTTGGAAGAAATTGGATGAGCTACCAGTACGTGTTTTTGAATGAATGAATTCTTTGTGAGATGTTTAACAATTAAAGTAGTTTTCTCTCCTTCATATTTATCCTTTATAGATTATTATGAAACACAAGTTAGGAGAATTCCTTCAGCTTTTTTTTTTTCTAAGTAGAAGTCTGAGAAGTGAAAGGACCTGTGAAACACATGTAGTGGCTCCTAAGTTCTTTCAGGCAAAGGGGACAATGTGGAGTGGTGTGAAAACACTGTCTCTGGTAGAAAAGGCTTTCTTGCCAGCCTTCACTTACCTGCCAGTTCCCTTCTATACTACACCATGCAAAGTGCCAGAAAGACATGCAAGCTGACTATGGTAGGATTTTCTAGTGGACAGAATATTGATATCTCCTTTGGCAGGAGAAGAGTTTTTTTTGAGAGCCAAAGAACTGCCATGGAGCAGACATTTATAATCACTCATCATAAAATTGTGTTTCATCCTTATTAATTCCACTAGAGATGTTTCTCAGAGTCTGCTTCATTTTAAGAAATGAAGGAATATATCCCAAGTCGTTTTTCAGGAGAGGGGAAAATTCGAAAGCTTGTAATGCTCTTGAGGAGTCCTCAGAAGATAATGTAAAATTTACAGTTATCAAGAAACTAAATGACCGAAAGCTAAAATAATTCAAATCTGATTTTCACTCTCTGTCAATATTTATACAGTAGATCTAGGACTAGAAATATCATAAAGTTATTTTTGATTCATTGGCTAAAAATTAAATTTAGGACCATCTTTTTTGCTAGTATACTAGAAAATGCTGTGTCTATGTGAGTATTGGTAAATCATTTAATTTTATGAATTCATTCCACAGAAAAGGCCTTTTGTGTCTACTACTTGAAAAAAACAGGGCAGGCCAAATAGCTCAGTGGATTAATGTGCCTGCTGAGAAAGACCCAGTGGCAGGGTTCAATCCATCATGTGCCATGCCAGCCCCATCCGCCCACAGGTGCATTGAGATGACAATTGAGACTGGGTGTGGTGGTGCACACCTGCAATTCTAGTACTTGGGAGACTATAAACAGGAGAGTCACTATGAAACTGATCTCGTAATGAGACTGAACACCCTGCAGACCCTTCCCTAAAATACAGAAAAAAAAAAAAAAAGAAAGTTATTAGTACACTCAGGTCAAGGCTCACTTTCAAAATACCCATGCCACACATGGGTAAAGATAATTCAAGACCCAACGCAGCTGAAATCATAAATAGCTCACTGCTCAATTTAATTGTTCTTCCTCCTCTTAATACCTTCTGTTAACATTTTGCAGTTGGAATGTTTTCCATCTGTGTCTTTACTTGAATTCTGTGAATAGAGCTGATGAAAACCATTATCACTCTGTCTTTTAGTCTTTGATCTACTGTGTGCTGACACAATCACAAGCAGAAAAATGTTAGCTCAGTCTTTATTCTTGTTGTTCTGTGTGCTTTATTTCCTTTGGCTATGGCTTCCCTTCTGTACTTCAGTCTTAATCATCTCTACTATTCATGGGATGGATAATTGTGAGAGTTGAGTTGTGGTCTTTTAAATACCCAGGAAAATACTACATGTAAAGTTGCTTTTGTATCAGTAAATAAAAATAGTCGGATGTACTCATTTAGCTAAAGCTGGCTCTTGACTGCCTTCTGAAAGAGTGTTTTGTTTAAGCTTCTGTCTTATATATCTTTATACTTTCTTGTATATTCTCCCAAAGTAATAACAGTGCCCAAGTGCTGCTCGAGAGACACCATTTATATTGTAAGTACATGTGGATTGTGCCCCTGTATCTGCACCATGCAGTCTGCTTGGGTTCACATCCTGGCCTTGGGCTTATAATTGTTATGCTTGTCTCTGATCCAGCTGTGTAGGACCAAATGCATATTGGAAAGATATTGGATTGTCACATCTCCACTGTTTAATTCACAAGAAAGTGTGTCAATTGTGAGTAAGTGAACCAATGAAATCCACAAGAAACTTAAGGGTTCAGACCCAAGAAGAATGTGGTCAAACAGTGAATTTGCAGTGGGGAGGGAAATGTCTGTACTGCAGGATGTTTGCTTTGTGTTGGAAATAAGGAAATTGTACCAATGATTTGATTGCTTGTAAAATGATATCACCTACCTTCCTTGTAGTTAACATGATTAGAAGAAGTTTAGATGAGAAAAAAATGAACAAATGCTGCATCACATTTCTATGTCAACAAATATTAGTATATGATTTAGACAACCAAGTTTTCTGTAGCTTATAGGCTGCTAAAAAAATAAGGCTGTGATAGAGTTCACGTTTTGTTTTGTTGTGTTTCTGTTTGTTTTGTTTTCTGAGGACCTATGACAGAAAGGAATGTGACTATTTCCTCCGCTAACAAGCCAGGCCTATTCCCCTCTGTGGCCAGTGTAAGAACTAATTAATGGAATATCAGAAGAAAGCAGTATTTCTTCAAACACCAGAGTTCTTCATTCAGATTCGAATTCCATATTTAGAAGCACAGTAAACACAAATAATGCTGCCAACATGATCTGTTGGGCATCCATATTTTATCTTTTGTTTGAGTAATTACTTCAGAAAAACTATGCAGGGAAATAATGAGAAGATTGTTATGGGAATTTTGTTTATTATGGACTGAATATATCAGATTCCCTCACAATGCAAATATTGAAGCCTTCTCCACCAGTGTGGGTTGTGTTTGAAGTAGGAAGTAATTAATGTGAAGTGCAGTGGTTAGGATAGGGTCCTGAGCAGACTGAATTAGTGTCCTTGTTCAGACAGGTTCTAGAGAACTACCTATCTCTCCCAGGAAGCATCTGCCCAAATATGAGAGGACTTAGAGAACACACAGTAGTCACCTGCAGGTTCACAGGGGAGCCTTGTTACCATTCCTTTTAATCTCCTATTGGGTTCGTTTGCCCTCTTTGATTCATAGGACTAATGGCGATGGTGTGCACAAACTGAGTAGAGCACAAAGTTCTTACTGTTGACCAAGGACAGAAAGAATTTTCAAGGATGCTTGTACAGTGGTGGTGCTGGGGTAAGTAATGAGGAGACAGATTATTGATAACTTTTAGAAAAAGACTAGAGACCTCTTTCCTTCTTTCATTGCTTATGTGAGTATTTTCTATGTGAGTCAGAAGCACTGGACCCAGATGGCATTTTGGGGTTGTGACTTTCCAGGGTAGTGTGAGTCACGGTATGATAAAAAATCTTGAGATATGGAGTAGGTCAGCATGGTACCCATTGCGGTGGAAAACATTTTCCTGGTTTCCATGCTATAACTTGTTTTACAACAGAGGCTTCCTGGACACCTACTGGCCTTGCTCTGCAGGGACTTCTGTGAGACACAGGACAATAGTTCACAGAAAAAAAAAGATTGTTTTCTTCAGGATATGTGAGAATGTTTGCTTGACAATGCCCTCCTTGGAAACTGACCCTTTCCCATCTTGATCTATGATTTCCACTCTCTAAAAATATGAAAAACAATACAGTATTGTTTTTGTAATAGTCTGTGGTGCTTTGTTGTAATACCTGAGGAGTCTAATACAGTTCTTTAAAAACAGATGTCTGTAGCTACTTATATGTGTCTTTATGGATACTCTTTCCAAAACCATCTTTTCTAGAGCAAATCAGAGGAGAACTCTCATCTGAACCTATGTACTAAGTAACCATGAAGCACATTGCTCACATCTCTCCCTTGTGTTTGTTGCCCTCGGGCACAGATTTGTAAACTTCCACAGATTACCATAGAACACATCATTATGGATCTTGTTCTTCCACAATTTCTTCCTTTCTAATTTTTTAAGGTATGATAACAAAATGTTCAAGGTAGGTAATACAGGTCCTTTTAAACATATGTCAGGGGTAGCTCGTGCCAGTTGAGTATTTGCGAAGACCAGTCCATGGTAGGCACACTACTGCTATGTTGGAGATGATTGTAATTCTGTTTGTAGTACATGAGATGTCTTCCTAAGTATCCTACTTCCACTTCGCTGTTTGATGCTGGTGAGACGTAAGCTCACACACAGGTGTGTTTGCACATGTGCAGGTGGGCTTTTGATGAACGCTTCCTATTTCTCCAAAATTATCAAGAAAGCATTTTTTTTCCAGAAAACTTTAGTTTTACTTGAACCTCTGCAGTTTTCACAGTGAAAATAATTCCTCCTGGACTGGTTTTTTAACAAGATGCGTCAATCCAAGTGAAAGGGATTAAAGACAGATGATTTGACCACAGGCCAATATCCACCCTTAAAACCTTTTGTATCACTTATCAGAATGTTAATTCCATCTGCTAAGTAATGTGAGTTCCCAGGGCAGAGGTTAGGGATGCACCAGAATTTAGAGCCTTCACTGGGCTTTCTATTCTGTTGCTTGTGCCCTGCAGTTTCTGTGCGCTTCATTGCTGTCAGGGCAAAGGTTATTTGAGCTAAATGCTGAATTTCTTCAATTATTTCTAATAGGAAAAGAAGCTACAGATTTTAAATACTTTTAATTTGCTTCAGGACAAACACAGCCTTATGACAGTAAGACTCAAATATCCTCAGTCTATGAATTAGCATCTTATTTAGTATGTTCATTCATCCCCTTTACTAACCCATTTTAGAAAGATTTAAGTTCATGAATTTTGTTATAATTACTGAAAGAGAGATTATCTTTCTCCTGAGCAAAGGTGGACTCCTCACTGGCAGGGAGCAGAGAAAGGTTTGTTAATGTCAGTTTCTTTACTTTTTGTAAATTGCACTGTGTTACTAGCATGGATTTGAAGGTGATGTAATTTTCTTGAAAACCCATTAGTTTTATAGGTTTGTGGCAAGCTCACTGCTATGTTGATTACATATAGCAACTGTGTCTATATAAACAGGCTCTCAAATGCTTGGTTCAACTCTGTATCTGTAGGATATTAAGGCATGCATCAGACACTTTAGCTGAAAGTTGTGCTAAGCAGTTATTTGACACACAGCTTAGTGTTCAGCCAATTGTGATAATAAGCACTTTAATTATGGAGTTAATTGTATGTGTCTATGACTTACACCTTTAAGTGATTCTAACAAATAAGATACTGTCTCTATACATTCTTTAGGTACCTGGATTTTATTGGATTTCTTTAAGTATATTTCTCAGAACGGTAATAGCAGTAGGGTCTTACAGCTTGTTAGAAATGCAAAATCTTCGTTCCTCCCATGTCTACTAAATCTGAGGTTTCAGGAGCAGTGTCTGCAATTTATGCTTTACTAAGCCTTCCTGATGATTCTCCACCATTCTAGTTTGAGAACTTCTGCATAAGAGAATGCATGACACACAGGTGCTGTTTTACTTTGGTGAAGCATAATTCAATGTGAAACATGTTTGAATTACACTTAATGAATTAATTCTTCTACATCCAAATTAACTAATGCATGGAGATCATTTAATAATAAAAACTATCAGTCATCTCTTAAATGTTAAACATGTACTTTTGCACTGATAGATTTTCCTCTGGTTATAAATGTATTACAACTGAGATTGGGAATGAGAGCAAGGGGATAAACTTTATTTTCCTTATCTCTCCTTGCCTGCTCTTCCTCATTATCTCAAGAAGTTAACATCACATGCTCCATTAAACAAGATGCAGCTTTATTATCTTTTATCTCTTCCTGAACCCTTTCAATAAACGGTACTTGATTACTCTTGCAGGTTGGGATAGACACTTAGAATAATCAAAACAGGAGAATGTGTGTTGCTTGGTTAATCGAGGGCAGTACAACTTGCTCAACACCGATAAATAGCATGGGAGTGAAGCAAACAAAATTTCTGTCAAATATCCAGAGACAATTCTTTTCAGTATGAGGTTTAAGGTAAGAGACATGCTCCAACAAACAGACAAAATAGTAAATTTTCTAACAAAATAAAATTTTAATACAAGGGAGATAGCACTGACAATTTCAAGATCTGAAATTCATGGCAGCCATGTGTTAGAAGTGATTAATTTAATTATTCTTTTGTGCATTCCACCATTGCTTTAGTCATCAAATATCGCTGAAGAGGTTTCTGTATGTCCATCGACTGTCTCAGTTTAGCTGAGCCAAAAGTCCATTTCCTGCCTTGTCTGTATACTTCCAGGTGACTGTGAGCCAAAAGAAAACAGACCTTTTGCATGAGATATGAATAACATAAATAAATCACAATCACATTCTCTCCTGGATGCTGCTCTTTATGTTTTGGCTTACTTGTCAGGTAACAGCTGGGCCCACAGGCTTCCAGAGCCTACCAGATCCCATCCTTTACCATCCAAGATTCCTAGGGGATGATCAGTTTTCCCTGCATTAAAAAAAGTTCCCACTTTTGCCTCTGGTGCAGATTTATCAATAATCAATCCACAGGGGCGATGAAAGAGCATCCCGCCTTCCAGTCCATCCTTGGTTCCAGCTCCCAAGTGCTCAGCTTCAGAGGCTGTACTTGCTCAGTTTTTCTCCCCACAGTTCACACTGCCAATCCTTGAGGACCCCTGCTTTCACCAGTTCCCACAACTGCATAGTGAATCCTGCAGTAATCAAATGTCCTCGTAAATATGTACTATGTTAGTCTATTCATGCTGCTGTAACAAAATACCACAGACTATATAACTTATAGAAATTTACTTTTCAGGGCTGGCAAGACAGTCCAGCACACTAAGCACCTGCTTAGGCCAGGGCAGGCAGCTGGCTTCCATCCCCCTCCTGCACCTCCTGGTGCACCAGCCCTGGCCTCTGGATAGGGTGAGCCCACCAGTAAGACCAGGCATGGTGGTGCATGCCTGTAATCCCCGCACCAGGGAGGCTGAGAACAGGAGGATCACATGCATCTGAGCTGCATAATGGGGCTCTGTACCACTTACATTAATTATTGTATGCTACCCTTTCTCACTTGCTATAAGGCACTAAAACTGCTTCCACCCTCTAATTATACTTGAGCACCCACTACCTGCCTTGCACTGTCCTTCCCCTAACATTTCTAGACAGTAGTATCCTCTATTATAATCTTTTCTTCTATGTGCTCTACTTTTTAAGATACTGATGAGTGAAAACAGGCAATATATTTCTTTCTGTACATTGCTGTTTTAGTGAACATAATGAACTCTCCCTCTCTCCAAGTTTCTGGAAATGCAATATTCATATTTCCTTCTGACTGAAATATGGAAGATAGATGATAGATAGATAAATAGACACACAGACAGACAGATAGACAAATGACAGATTTTGGCTACAGAGACTAGTACTGCAACCATAAACTTGGGGCCCAAAGGTGGGATTGTTGTGTCATGTGGTAGTTTTATTTTCAAATTTTAAGAACATCCACATTTTCCCTAATGGCTGTACTAATACACATTATCGTACAGATGGTAAACTTACCAATATCTAAGTTCACCTGCTCTGCATCTTTATCAACAATTCTTATTTTGTCTTTTTTTTTTTTTTGGCAGAACCGGGGATTGAACTCAGGCCCTTGCACTTGCCAGGGAAGGGCTTATTCCACTGGGCCATCTCCCTGGCCCCTTTATTTTCTCTTTCTGATAATAGTTATTTCCACTGGGATGACCTTGTTATAGTTTCAGTTTGCATTTCTCCAGTGATTGTAATGTCAAGGATGTTTTTATATAACTGGTATTTCTGTATCCTGTTTTCAAAAATGCTTATTCAGACTGTTCAATTTAGTTAGATAATTTATTATTATTATTATTAATTATTATTATTATTATTACTTTACTCCAGTTCTTTTAGTTCCTTATATATTCTGAATATCAATCTTTTGTCAATAGATGAGGGCCAGCCAAATAGCTCAGAGGATTAAAGCACCTGCAAGCAGGTGCAAGGGGTGGGAGTGGGATCCCTGGGCCTCTGGTTCTGGCCCGCCCCCAGGGTGAGCACTGAGATGGCAATTGAGACTGGGCGTGCTGGTGCACGCCTGAAATCTCTTTCAGCCTTGAGAGGCTGTAAACGTGATTCCTATGAGTCTGATCTAGTAATGAGACCCTGAACACCCTGTAGATCTTACCCTAAATCACACACGCACACACACACACACACACACACACACACACACACACACACACACACACACACAATCTTTTATCAGTTGTTAAACTTTAATCCATTTTGTAGATTGTCTCTTGTCTCATTTACTTTACCATTGCTGAGAAAAACATACCTGCACTTACATGTTAGAAGATGAAGGGTTTATTTCGTCTCAACGTTTTCACAGGGTTCAGTCCGTAGCCAGCTGTGTCCGGGACAGGATGGCATGGCAGGGAGGGATCACAGGGGAAAGTCACCCTGTGGCAGAGCAGGTGGGGGCAGCAGCAGCAAGCTTCTCTTTTCCTCTTATCGCATTCAGAGTGAAACACTGCAGATAGTGCCACCTGGACCTTTGTCATCCCACGCCCAAAAGTATGACAAACCAATCTACAAACTTACTCTGAGCCACACACACTTAATCCCACTGTCGTGTACCCTAGTTCTAGCCACTAAATTAGATAAGCTGCACCTATAAGTGCAGCGGGCTTTGAAGGGATATCCAGATACAAACCTTAACATCTCTTAACTCTGTTTTTTAAAAATTTTCTTCTTAATAATTCCATTTGTTTAATTTCAGTTTTGCTCCTTTGCTTTTGTCTTATCCAAAGTTTTTTCTTCCTCAATCCTAATGTCTTAAAGTATTTATTTTGTGCTTTCCTAGAATAACTTGATAATTTTTTATGTCTTCAACTTAGATAGTATGATGCCTTCAGGTTTGTAGTTTTTGCTGAAGGTTAGTGTGGCTGTTTCATATCTTTTATGTTTCTGTATAAATGCTTTAATTATTTTTTCTAATTCTCTGATGAACGCAATTAGCATTTGGATAGAAATTCCATTGAGTTTATGTATTTATTTGAGTGGTATAAATATTTAAAAATATTAATTCTTCTAATACATAATTACAGAATGTCTTTCCTTTATTTTTGTGTCATAAATATTTTTTCACAGGTTTTATAATTATTATTGTAAAGATCTTTTACTTCCTGGGTTACATTTATGCTCAGAGATTTTGCTTTTGTGGGCATTGTGAATTAGATTGTTGTTTAATCTCTCTTAGAATATACTTCTTATTTTCAGTATAGGGAACAGATATCAGGGCCTCATGTGCTGGACAAATGCTGCATTATTCAGTTATATTTTCAGCCAAAATGAAACCCCATCTTACACAGAAAAAATGTATTTCAGAAAGGCTAAATCCTAAAGTGAAAACACAATGTATAGCTATGAAAATTGTATTTAAAATTTAGATTACATATACATACCCATATGTATCTGTCTGTCTGTATGTATATGTGATAAGGTAACCATCATAATCAGGTCTGGAACACTAGAACATATTACAAATAA
This sequence comes from Ctenomys sociabilis, assembly GCA_004027165.1. Lineage (NCBI taxonomy): Eukaryota > Metazoa > Chordata > Mammalia > Rodentia > Ctenomyidae > Ctenomys > Ctenomys sociabilis. Next base: position 31,762 of record PVKA01011391.1, read on the forward strand.
ATATAGTTCCATGTATATTAAAAACTCTATGTGGGAAATATTTAATGAAGTTAAAAGACAATGACTGATAAGTAAAACTTGCCAATGCTCTGAGATAAAAATGAAGACTTGATATTATATGAAATGGACTCTCACATAAAAATAAATAATGATTCAATAAATTTTGAATAAAAACATACCTTAAAAAACTCACAGAAAGTAAAACCTTAAGAAAAATAGATGCATGAATCCGTGGACAGGACCAACGGTTGCTTTTTTATACAACATAAGCCAGGCACAAAAGCACCAGCTATTGCCTGGTCTCACCCATGTGTGAAATCTTAAAAAATAACTAATCTCCTAGAAGCTGAGCATTGAATGGAAGACACCAAAGGGAGGGCACTGAGAGCAAGGGGTAGAATACCCAGGGTACTAAGTTAGTGAGCTGGGGAAGGAGTTCTGGTGTGCTCTTGTCCGGGTGACTATAAATGATGACAGTGTACTGTGCATTTCAGAAAGCTGAAAAGGGCACTTTAAGATTCTCACCTTAAAGTAATAATAAATATTTGATCAAACAGATATAGTATGTTTAACCTATTTTTGATTACATAATGTATGGTTTATAAAAACATCAAAGACTTCATTAATATGCAGGTTTTATGTAATTAGCTATGATTTAAAAACACATAGAAAAGAAAATAAACTTAGGGCCAGCCTGACAGCTCATAAGACTAAAGTGCCTCCTTAGGGTTTGATCCTAGGCACACTGTGCAGCGCCATCCCCCCCGGGGGCGAGTGGAGTCAGTGATTGAGACTGGGCATGGTGGCGCACGCCTGTAATCCCAGCACTTGGAAGGCTGAAAACAGGAAGATCACTAAGATCTCCAAAGTGAGACCCTGTAGATCCTGTAGACACAGTCCTAAATACAGGAAAAGAAAATAAAGAAAACAAACATATTCCCAAATTCTATCATAGAAAAAGAAATACACACATACATAAATGAAAATTATATCTATTTATATCTATCTATCTATCCATCTCTATATCTGTATCTATCTAATCACTGTTATATAACAGTATTGTGAATAAAAGAGCAGACTTATCTGAAAGCAGAAATATGAAGCATTGCAGTTCTAAAAGGTGATTGACAATATTTATCATACACTAAAAACATGTCCCTTTAAATACACTGCTTTACAATACAATGGAAATGCAGCACAGAAGGGATAACTAGTAGGGCAGCGTTAATTATTTTGGCCAAAACTGGACATGCCGTGAATACACAGTAGTATGGATGAAGCCTCTGAGCATTTGTTTCCCATGTGTTTATGTTTTCCTATACTGTAGTACATGCACGCAGGAAGTGTCACACATACACATGTATGCAAAGACAGAGGGAGATGTGGTGTGATGGGGACACATGGGTAATGTTAAATTTTTAAATCGTCACTGCAGTGAAATGAACGCTGACACTCGGCACTCTGGAAGTGCTCGCCCACACTTCGACAGCACTTGTTCTAGCCTTCCTGCCACGCTCTGAAGCGGTCCGGGGAGTCTGCTTTCCTGAGTGTCTTCCTCAGCAATACTGCAGCTGCATCCATGTCCTGAATCCATTTGAAATGTGTCCTTTATACAGTCAGTTTGCCTTTGGGGAAGAGCCAGAAGTCCCACTGTGCAAGATCCAGGGAATGAGGCCGAGGAGGACAGACAGAATGCCGGGTACTAGTAAGTTTTTCTTCTGGATGGTTAACAACCTAAGTTCAGAGATCAAAACTGGAGAAATAGAAGAGCTGCAAGGCCAGCCAACATTTTGGCCCTAGCCTTTCAAGGTCACTAAAGACTCAGGACATAGGAGAACCTGTACTATAACATCATGAAACTCAGTTGTGCCCCAAATTTTCTCAACAAGGAGACTATGGAGCCACAGGGGAATGAGATTGATGATCTATAGTGTGCCTGGGGAGAGTCACATAGAGAGAAAACTTTCTCTCAGGCTCTCACAGAGAGCAAACTAGTCAAGCATTGGCTGTGGTTCATCCACATGGATGACACAGACAAAGGATCTAGAGTAAGGTACAAGATTACAAGATAAACCCTGAGGAGACTTCACGGACCTCATCAGAAACAAAAGCTACATCTTTTGGTATATAGGTCTTGATCTATCTCGGTCTTAGCCATCCAGCAGAAAAGTATAAAAATGAGGTATATAACGTGGGGCCATAATAATAAGTTGAGCTGTAAATGGCTACAGTCAGTAACTTCTTCATATAATTCACTATTGTTGTGGAATGCTGGACCGTGTTGGATTGTATCACCAAGTTCAAGTACCTAAATTGTATTAATGACAATGGGGTGCCCATCTTTGACAGGTCTAGACAAAAAGATGAGGTATATAAAGGAAGAACCATGAAGTGTGTGTATAAACAGTACAGTTAGGATAAATATGCCATGCTTCTGCATAATTCTATGAGAAGCAAGATTTGCACTAATAATGATTGGACAAGATATTATTTTGGCTTCTAGTACTATGGACAGGCACTAGGGAGATAACAAGGTAGAAAATATTAATTATTGAATCTGTGATATAATTCAGGTATAAAAAATTAAGATAAGCAAACAGCTGCACTCTTAAATCACTGATTAGAGACATCTGGTATAATAATGTCTGTAAGTATAATATCATGTATGCACCTTGTATGATACCAAAACATTATGAAAACAGTTTGCAATGTATTAATTTATTGAATGTGTTCTGTTAATTTGTCTTGAAACTGTCTCATTTCTATTTGTTCTTCAATAAAATAAATAAAAAGAAAAAAGAATTTATTCATATTTCTATAGTCTGAAATATTCCAGCCAATGATTTAGTGTAATGTAACACTAGAATCCTGGATGGAAACCTAGAAGAAGCAAGCACAAATAATTAGCTACAGGACTTCACATAAACGCTGTGAGTATATTTATGAGTAAAATTTGCTCAGTGAACCACCTGATTACATTTAGATGTGAAGAAGCATCATGAAAGAGAGCAAGCAGTGTAACTGACTGCAAATTCACACTAGTTAGCAATGTTATAAAAGCCAGCATAAGAATCAGCTGACTTTGTGTACATAGGAACATGAAACTTGAATACCTTGAGAACAAAAATCCATAAAGGTTGAGCACAGGGATTTGAAATCATCAAGTAGCACTGCCAGAATTAGAAAGTAAAATAATAAAATATAATAAAATATGTAAGAGTAGTACAAGGCAAGATATAATTCAGGAAGAACTTTTAATGCAAATGATGTACGTAAGGAAGCTACTGCCAGTGTAATAGATACACAGGTGATAGATGACAGTAGAAAAATGAATGCTAGATAGATAAATATATAGAGACATATATACATACATGCATATAGAAGGAAAATGGGGCAATGTCATTATGTAAAGTAATAGAGACTGAGAACTCTCTAAATAGATGAGAAGTTAAAATCTACAGGTTCGAGAATCCAAGGAGTATACGTGATATACAGAAAGGAAAACTATGCTTATTAGCGTCACATGGGGCCTGACATACTCACAGACGAGGAGAGCAAGCCTGAGAAGCACTGCTCCTGCCCTCGACTCTGGAAGCAGTGCTTATAGTCAAAGAAGCCCAGGCAGCGAAGTTCTTGGGTGCCGCTCTTGGAATCAAGACAAATGGTGACAGTGGATCTCGTTTACACGGAATAGCAGTGGGATATGATAAGAACTCCATTCAACGTGCAGGCCACTGCTGGCTGCAGAGGCGTTGGCGGGGCTGCTGTGAGCACAGTGGTGGTATACCAGAAGGCTCACCTCAGCAGCTCCAGGTCAGAGACAGCAGAGCTTCTTCTTTTGGGCTAATATGTTCTTTTCTTTATAGCTCCTTTTGCTGTTCAAATACTGTTGTAACCATGTTTTTAAATTAAATAAACCTTTTTTAATTGGAAGCATGTGTAGTGGCTTTAGTTTTGCAGTCTAGATAGTAACAATATAAGTAGTGCCTAATCTAATGCACACAATAGGAACATCCTTTTTTTTTTTTTTTTTACCCAGATGCAGAGTTACGAATGGTGACCATAAATGGCGACCAGATGCTGTGCCATAGAAGACCTTTCAGCACAGTGGACATTTACAATCTCGATCATATTCTTTCATCACATAGAACCTGACCTGATAAAGATCGGTTACAATCGCTATATATGTACAAAATATTCTCTGCAAAGAAATGTTGAAGCAAAGATATAATGGCAACTAAAATTCTTAACTATGTTATAAAATATATCATATTATAAATCTGGAGATGTACGTAAATTAGTACTTACAGAAAAACACTCTTCAGGCACTTTGGAGGAGAAATATTTGTAATTAATGGCTATTCATTGTTTTAAAATGAGAGAAATAAAAGTACAAGAAATTCTCAGGGGATGGAAGAAGCGAGAACTGAAGTCTGTACTTAAACTAATAAAATCAATATAGTGTTAGTGAGATTAAGAAAAAAGAGAGCAAAAGCATGTATAAGAAAGAGAAAGAATGGAATAAAGAGCACAGGTACTGTAGCTTTGCGAAGACAAAAATGTATGTTAATCAGCATTGCATCACCATGATGAACTGCTTTCAATAAATAACCTATCAGGAAGGAAGGTTCTTTTTGTTCATGGATTCAGAGGTGTCAGTCCCTGGGTTCTGTTGCCTTTGGGCCCCAGGGACACAGTGTACCATGGTGTGACCTGGATGTGGGGAAGCAAAAAAGTAGGCAGCTGTCCCTGTGTCCCCTTCAAATGTACTCCACAGTGACCTAACTTCTTCTCATGAGAACTGACCTTTCAAATGTCCCATTGCCTCCTAAAAGGACCACAGGCTGGCAACAAAGTCTTTTCTGGGAGGGGGGATTGATGATCCATATTTCAACACTATGATAATAGAAACTCTTATCAAGTGAATGTGGAAACTTGAAATAGAGATCCATACAGTGAATAAATGATATGATAGACTTCAAGAGATTTAGAAGCATAAGTTACTTTATGTCTCACACTATACACAGCAAAATTGGTATATAATTAAAATGTCTTCTTGAAAATAAAACTGTGCTCAGATGGTCTTGTGAATGTACTCAAACCAAATAAAGAAAAATAATTCTAATGTTACATAAATTTTTCAGAATGTTGAAAAAGGAGTCTTTTCTAATTATGAAAAAAGAGTCTTTCATAATTAGTTTTGTTTGTTATTGCAACCCTGAATATAAACTCTGACAAGGATGAGAGATGCAAATTTTCATGTCACTTTCATCATGTTCAAAACACAAAAACTTTAACCAACTGTATTTGCCTCATAACTACATAAGTATAACACTTCATGAACAAGGGGAATTTAAAGAAGTTAAATTACTCTTTAAAAAATACAAATAATCATGTTAGACATGGTGGGACACTCCTAGAATCCTAGTTACATGGGAGGTAAAGGCAAAAAGATTCAAAATTCAAAGTCACCCTGGACAACTGGTGAAGAGAAATATTGGAAGAAGAATATTGAGAAAATTTTCTTAAATTTAAGAAAATGGGTGAAGATGTAGCTCAATAGTATAGTAATTGCCCATCATATATATAAAAGGCTCTGAGTTCAGTTGTGGGCACAATCAACTAATCTATCAATAAATATCAATAATCATTTTAAAATATTAAACACGTCAAACATATCTGATGTAGGCAAAGTGCACATCTTGATTCATGCAAAAACTTAGCAAATTGGGAATAGAAAATAATTTACTGAATATGACAATGGAATATGTCAAGATCTGCATGCTGAATGTATGCACATAAATCTACATATGCAGTGGTAATATTATTGAAAGATTTTTATGGTTTAAATGTTCTGTGTGTCTCCTCTTGGTTCATATTGGAGTTGCTAGAGGGATCAAGGTGGGTAGAGAGACACATCCCAGACCAGTTTACTGAGTGTCTCATGATGTACAAAAATAGTAATGTTCTGTCCAAGCTGGGTGTCCCAGTGTCTGTGGGTAGGGTTTTGGGGAGCAGGATACCTGATTTGGTCTGTCAGTTTTACTAACCTTTCCTAGTGTCTTTGAGTAAGGGAGAACCAAACTGTTTTCATAGACTCTCTTCCATGTCTATGGCATCTTTAGGTCTAGGGTCTCTGGTGAGAAAGATCAATTTTAAGCTCAATATAGAAAGACCCCGCATCTCTGGGGCAAGTGTTCCATAGAATCCTCAGTTGAGGCACTGTGATCTCTGGATAAGGGCACAAGGATGCCCATTCACCATGAAGGGAGAGCACGCCATCGGAGCCACCTCCTTTTGCTCACTTGGGACTGGTTATCTTGGATCTAGGTGCCCTTTCTAAATTTAGTGATGTCTCATCCACTCCCTCCTTACAACCTCTTGAGTGGCTCCTTTGGGTAACTACTGTGCCATTTCCATCATTTTAGTAGAGAGGAATAATAATAAAAAAACTATTACATCATTTTTTTCAAGACTGGAATTATCCTTATTATCTTCCAGCCAGCACACTCATATGACCTAGATTTCCTTCCATCATGTAGACACTTTTATAATAAAACATAATTTTAAATAGAAGATAAATGGTTGTCTTAATAATTTTGATTTTCTGATGCTTATTAATACTTATTCTTGGGTCCACAGAATATACAAAAAGCAATTATGCATAAACAAAGCTTTATTATTATTATTACTATTAATGTATTTGGTGTAGCGTGTCACTATTCAGCTCCGACTTACACAGATTCTCCTGTTTGCAGCCTCTCTTGTGCTGGGAATGCAGGTGTGCACACCATGCCTGGTCTTGGTAGCCAGCTCATCCTGCCCAGGGGTAGGGCTCATAAGGCTCATGCTGCGGGGATCCAACCCCGCTCCTGAACTTGCCTATCAGGTGCTTAGTCAGCTGAGCTGTGTTGCCAACCTTAACAAAACTCTCATATATCAGTCAGACCTGCAAAGTATTTGAAAGATGCTCGGCTTATGCACCATCTGAATTCCATCTTGTTCATATGGTTTTTATATAATGCTTATTTTTCTGTATTATATAATATTTACTATATTCTGAATCTTATAACTTGATGGAAAATATATAGGTGCTTGTTTGAGATCCATGCAATAAAATGCAATGCACTTAGCTGATAGATTCTTATTGTTGAGCACATTTTATATGTAAGTATATGTAAATAAATATTACACATTTGTATATGTTTTTATAAAATATATTATCATCTACAATCTTAGCAGAACTGTACACATTATGTAAATAAGAAAACATCTTTTTCTCTTATTACAACTGTCTATGATCGTATAACTGTAAAAAAATGCCTATCTTGCCTTCCAAAGAAAATGATCATTGGACTATACTAGTTCCTTTGAAGAAGTAGTACTACTGAACAATCCTGTAAAAACATTCATGGGCTTATTCTCCTCTCCTATTTTTCATGATTTTAAAATAAGAATTTCTACCTCATATTGAAACAGAACCATGGAATGTCAGGCAACATCTTGCCAAAAACTGTATATTGAAAATAGACTAACCCACAAAATCCAGTCCTCAGGACACCATGTCTTCTTTTATTGCTTTATTTCATTGTTATCATTAGAATATGCAATGCATGTTCAATATTTATAACAAATACTGATTAAGGAAATTATGTATCTCATAAAAATTAAGCACCCCTGGGGCTGAGGAGATAGCTCATCAGCCTAAGCCCCTGCCTGGCAAGTGCAAGGACCTGGGGTTGATCCCTGGTACTGCATGCAGTGCAGGATCTGGGTGCTAACCTGGCTACTAAACCTGGGAGTGGTGTTACATGCCTGTAATCAGCACAGGGGACGCTGAGACAGGAGATTACTATGAGTCAGAGCTGTGTAGTGAGACTGTATCAAATAAATAGATAGATGATAGATAGATAGATAGAAAAAAGAAGAAAAAAGAGAAGAGAAGAAAGAAAAGGAAAGAAAAGAAAAGGAAAGGAAAGGAAAGGAAAGGAAAGGAAAGGAAAGGAAAGGAAAGGAAAGGAAAGGAAAGGCAAGGCAAGGCAAGGCAAGGCAAGGCAAGGCAAGAAAAGAAAAGAAAAGAAAAGAAAAGAAAAGAAAAGAAAAGAAAAGAAAAGAAAAGAAAAGAAAAGAAAAGAAAAGACAAGACAACTCAAGCATCTTTGCCAGGCCGTCCTCCAATCTCCAAATATGCAAGTGGGTGACAGGAATTTTCACATTCCTTTACAATGAATTCCATTACTGTGTTACAGGAGCTCAATGCAAAGATTTTTGGGAAAATAAGATTAATTGCACTTCTGATGGTAACTATTTTGTCAATATAGTCACAGAATTCATTTATAGTTTAAGCTGAAATATGTTTTTTTTTTTAAATTTCTGAGACAGGACATAGGAAGCTATTTACCTTTTTATGTTCTTTCAGGTTCCAAATTATAGCACACCTGTGCAAAGAGAGTGTGCATCATTTTGTGTTCTCACAAACCATTTTTAATTTAATGTCTGAGCTATGCTTTTTAAATTTTTAAAAACTTTTTTGGTGGTACCAGGGATTGAACTCAGGACCTTGCTCTTCCAGGCAAGCACTTATTCCACTGAGCTATTTCCCCAGCCCCTGAGCTATGCTTTGTAGAGTTTGTATACACTTTTTTACTGGAATATACAAACACTCAAAATGGGTTACACATTTCACTGGAAAAGTGGTCTTAAAAACCAACCAGTGTCAGTGAGACACTTTAGCAGACTAAGTGCCTGCTTAGGACGTACAGGGACTGGGGTCCAATACTTGGTACCGCAAACCGCACTGGCCCCACAACAAGGAGAGCAGAGCGGGCCACCAAGCCCAGGCCTGATGGTGCATACCTATGATCCCAGCGCTTGAGGGTGCTGAATACAAGAGGATCCCTACTAGTCTGAGAGTGGTAGTGAGTCACCTTTTTCAGACAAACAGAGTACTCAGTGAAAATCTTTAATAAAAAAATCAGATGTCACTTAGCATATATTTTTAAAAACTGAAAGTAACATTTACTGATGCTAATATATTCAAGTACATAAGCTATGGCTAGCACTTTCTATCTCTTTGGGTTGAAAATATGTCAATTTTTTTTTCTGAAAACATTTGGGTAATAACGCTTCCCTACCAAATATTTTCTTAACCTTTTAAAATCTGAGGATTTTTCTTTTTATTTATTTATTCTTTGAAGTATAGTGCTAAACTTTAGGCTCTACAGTTGTTTCTTTTCCAACCCTAGCCTTTTGACCCTTTGCATTCCCAGGACTAACTACAGGATTTAGCTTCTGGATTAAATTGCTTGGGTGTAAATTAAGATCATTTTAAAGAGAGGGCACCATTGAGGTGCTGAATTCTGAGCTGTAATTTAAAGTTAAAACTGTTTTCCAAGAAACAAAGCCACCTGCTTGGTTCTGGAGGCTAAAAGTACAACCAAACAAAAAGACAGCTGCTGGTGCTCAAGTCTTCTTGCTTCCGCTAGCTCTGAGCTCCAGTTTTCATGGGCACAACACACTTCTGAGTGAATGTTTCTTGTAGCCCAACAGCATTTAAAACTGATTGCTTGTGAAGCGTGTAACTTTATTGAACAAGGGAAACATAAAGACCTTTCAGTTTCCCCTATTGTGTGCCATTCATAGTTATGGAAATAACTCTTGTTGCGACTTTAGCTATGTTTGCTTTATCCTACATACACTAATTAAAAATATAATTCTTCTCTGCCTAAGCAGCATTACTACCTGTGACCTACCATTCTCCATGAATAGCAAGCTTCTCCCTGGCTCCTCTGGAATGTCAGAGGGATTGAGTTGATTTATAGCAAATGTGATGTTTTCTTATTTTCATATTCACTTTGGCCCTCAAACACTTACTAGACATCTAATATGTGCCAGTTCTTTGGTGTCAGATTGCTTTCTGATTCCATTCAGTCTCTCGCAAACACAATATAAAAGCCAGATTGTGAGTTGGTACCAGCTAACTCGATTCCTCCTCTTTGCAGCAGTTCTATTCTCTCTGCCCTCTAGCTAACAAATCTTCCATGATGAGTCTGCCTAGTACCTTACATACTTACAACATTGATTGTGGTTTCTTAAATCAGAAACTAATGATGCCTCCTCATGCACCTGTTTTCTTTTTCATTCCTGCATACCTTTAGGAATCAGGAAATAAAATTTCTGGACCTTTTCGCTTATTGGTCACGATACCTAAAAACTGAATATTTCCTGGTAATACTCAGAATGATATCAACAAAAACAAACATGTACACACCTGGTATTTGTTTTCCACTAAAAGATGCTAAGATATGTAATATGCTTAGATTTTTAATTGTTTAGTATATTACAGAACAACACGTTTGTAGTAAAGATGCACACTGCTATGGTGTGATTTTAATATATTAAGTGCATTTCAATAATACATTTAAAATGTTTTTTCCCATTTAAAATGTTGCCGACAGATTTATGCACATTCTAATTAAAAGCCATTATTAGCAGGGTCATAACTTGCTTTACAAAAAGGTTTCTGGCATAAATTCTAAAACTTTAGTTGTTTTCACCCAATGACACCACTTCTCTGTCATTTCTCATGTAATTAAATGTTCATTGCTTGCAATCCTTCTCCAGCACAGTGATATTGAATGAGAAAAGTTTTGAGTGAATTATTCACTTGCTGGGTGGCAACTATCCTTTGCAGGTAGCTGCAGAAGCACTTTCATAATTCAGGTATCTAGTGTGCATCTTCAGGAGCTCATATGAATTCTTAGAAAATATTAGCAACTAGGGCTTCTCATTTTTTTCCTGTAAGGATGACATCAGCACCTTATGCAGTCAGCCCTCAGTGACTGTAGGACTTGTGAGTGACGAGCATGTCTTATTAATACTGCCCCACCTATTCTATCTTTTGCTTCTCTATTCTGCTTCTCATTAGTTCACCAGAAATGCTATATTTCACCTCCTCTTGAAAATGCCTCCGCAAACTCAGAGAGTTGAACTCATGCCAATAAATCTGTAATATTTTGATTCCTTAAATCCATTTTAATTAATCAATATGGGCATTCAATTTTCAGTGAAGCCTCACCAAACATCAGAGCACCCTTTCCTATTATTTAGAAACTCAAAATGGTGTTAGGACCACTGCATTCATACAGTTAGAAATTAGGGCATTCACCAGAGAGGTGTTACTTAAATAAACAGAATCATTACACTGCCTAGCATTGAGCAGTGTCAGTTATGGTGTAGGTGGTGATTTATCTTTGCAAATGCATTTTCAGGAAACCAGGGGACACCGTGTTTCCCACAGAGGAAGCTGGAAAAGCCTCACCAGGACTGGCTCCATTAGCCATGCAGCAGTCCTGTCAACTAAGTAACTCCATCTGTTTGGAAGATTGAGAAAAGCCAGAGTGCTGAGGATGTTTAAGCAGGATGTGCATCACATGCTTCAGCTCTCACTCGCTGCTTTGTCCATCACCAGTGACAGCTAAATCTCTGTGATGTGCTAGACGGCACAGGCTGGATTTCTTATATTACGGATAATCTTACGGTGACTCCATAGATACTCAGAGCCTGGTCACCAAGACCTATTTAGTAAGCTGGAAATTAAACATGACACAGAAATTTAGAAATCTAACCATATACAGCATTGTAGCAGGATGATCCTGTGATTTTGTTTTCTGTGTCCTTTCTTTTTCATTTATTACCCATGGGGAGAAAAAAAAAACAAAACTTACTTGTGAGACAGTATGGTAATAATTGGTATGCCATTTCAAGAAGTATGTAGGTCCTGCTTTATCTTGGTCTTTACCATCCAGCAGAAAAGTGAAAAAATGAGGCATATAAAGTAAAGCCATATTGATATGCTGAGCTGTAAAAGGCTCTAGTCATCAAATTCTGTGGATAGCCCACTAGTATTTCTGACTGCTGGACTCTGTTGGGTTGTTTTGCTGAATTCAAGCACTTATAGTGCCAATAGAATACCCATCTCTGACAGGACTAAACACAAAAAGGGGATACAACAGAAGGACCATTTTGTATCTGTATATACAGAATAGTTAGGATAGATATATATATACATATAGCTTATTTCACTTGATTCTAACAGAAGAGAAATTAGTAGTAATAGTGTTTGGGCAGGATATCCTGTGTTCTTCTCATACTATGGATAACCACTAAGAAGATAACAATGTAAAATATATTAATTATTGAAAATGTCCTATTAATCATCTTTAAGACTATCCCATTGATATTTGTCTCTCAATAAAATAAAATGAAATAAAATAAAATAAAATAAAAATAAATTTTAAAAATTCAAATAATGCAAACAGGGTCACTGATGAGGGTTTATTTTGCTCTTTTCTTATCACAGTCTTTTGTTGTGAACATAGGTCCATATTTTACTCTAGGGCAATCAATGTCATTCTGGAATAAACTATTAATCCTAAAGATCTCAGCTTCGATAGAATTAGAATTTGAACATTTCATGTCTGGTACAACCTTTATTCCTTTCTCCTATCTCATAACCTTAAAAACTATTAAGAGATGCTATACTGAGCCCATCCATCATCAGTTACTATTAGGTCAGAAGTCTGGTTGTAAAGATTACAGAATTTTAATTGAAAGAGATTCGATTAAAAATTATGCTTCTATCTAGAGAGCATTTACAAGGAAAAAGAGAGCTCTCTTGTACTGAAGACTCACAGCACATGTTCTCTGTAAAGACCTTTCTCTTGCCACACGGACAAAACTGAGTTTTTGTTTTTAATGTCAATTTTTAAAAGTGTACCTTAGATACAGTGAAATTCACCCTCATTCAGGTGTGCATCTCTATGAGTTTTGTTCAGTGCATGTATTCAGATTCACACCATCCCAGGAAAATAGAAATCATTTCTTTTACATAAAAAGTCCCATCTTGCACCTTGACCCAAGCAGTTAGTGAGCTATGCTCTCCTCTGCCATTTTTCTGCTAGTGCCATATACTAAAAATGAAATCCAACAATATTTAGTTTTGGGGGTTTCTCTGCTTTCACTAAGCTTGATGCATTTGAAATTCATTCAGTTTTAACCTGGCCATGTTACTTGTTACCCCCAAGAGCAGAGTCCTGGTAGAGTGGATAGCTCGTAGAATCTCAGTGCCTAAGGGTAAAGAGAAGTATGAACATCTTGTTGAAATTGGCAGAGCAGCACATGATTCAGAAAGTGGGACCCACCAAGGAGTCAGAGGACAGGGTATGATAGGGATGAGGTAACCGTGCATTGGAATATTCTGACTCAGGACATCTGGTCTCTGGTGTCAGGAAGCCAGCTTACAAAGGGAAAATAGATACCAGTTTTGTGAGAGAGGATCAGTTCTGAATCTTACTCTTGAAGAAAAGATTCCAGAAGTGCCAAAGGAAGGCTTTTTGTACATTCCGTCTCGGTGATGAGACCCTAGGGCTGAAGTAGTGTTTCTCCAAGTGTAGTCTTAGGACAACCTTTAGAGTAACCTAAGTTATCCAGGTCACTTCACAGGCAAGTGACAAGGCCAAAATTGTTTGGAAGAAGGAAAATACATCTTTGGACTTTCAAATCTTTCAGGAGACTGATAAAAAAAAAATTAAACATTGAAGGATTGGGTGATGGGGGACAGCTAGAGAAAGGCAAACTGTGAATTTTTACATAGTTCTTGTGCTCAAGATTGTTTCAGGAGCCAAAATGCCATCTGATTTTAGAGATGAAGTGATCCAGAGGGCAGAAAACATGACAGGAGAACAGGCATTTTGAAACAATGTCAATCAGCTATACAGCATAAGGCTCACATTAGGTACAACAAAGTTATATATAAGTGTGTATATATTTATAAAATCTAGGGGTTTTTTGTTGTTGATTTTTTTTTTTTTGGTGGAAACCGGGGATTGAACTCAGGCCCTTGTGCTTGCCAGGGAAGTGCTTATTCCACTGAGCCATCTCCCCAGCACCAAGATGTAAGTATAGATAAGCAAAATAATAGATAGAGGCAAAAATATTTGTGCCAAACTCATGGAGATGCACATCTGAAAAGGGGCGAATTTCACTGAATCTAATTTATACTTTTAAAAACTGACATTAAACACAAACAACCAGTTTTGTCCGTGTGGCAAGAGAAAGGTCTTTACAGAGAACATATGCTATACAAGAGGGCTGTACAAGAGAGCTTTCTTTTTCCTTGTAAATGCTCTCTAGATAGAAGCATAATTTTTAATTGAATCTCTTCAAATAACAGAAGCAATGTAATAATCAGAACATGGTTTTAAATGAAAGATTTTTGGGCTTAGTTTTGCATAAAATTCATCATTTGGTATAGTAGGTTCATCTATAAAGATATATCAAAAAGCAGTTCTTTTTCATATTTTGTTAATATAGTAAAACCTTGGATTGGGAATAACTTGTCTTGCAAGTGTTCCATAAGACGAACAGATATTTCCAATACTTTTCGGCTGGACAAGTGAGTGATGTCCTGAGATGCAAGCAGGATGTGATGCAGATGGTCGTGAAGCCACAGCTGAGCCCATGGTCCCTCTCTCCTTTCCTATTGGTGCAGCGTGGTTTGCAATGTCACCCTTCTGTGAGCTCCTCCAAGGAAGCAAGGGCAAGTGTCCCTGACAGGTTCCTTGTTAAAGCTGCAGGAAAAGAAGGAGGTTCCATTGAGCCAGTGGACAGCAGTGATTGCTAGCCATAGAGAAGTCAAGCTCCTCAGTGAGCAATACCTCTCTTACGTTCCTCACATCAGCAGGTAGGTTTGGAAAGGTAAGGGCAGGTGCATGTGTTTATTTTTCTTTATGTGTTGTTTTTATTTAACATTTGTAACATATTATAGTACGATAATCATTTTACATGAATTTTTAGGTTGTGCAAGCATTTGAATTAACACTATTTCTTAAGGGGAAATTCAACTTAAAATACAAATGCCACAGATGACAAGATTGTTTGCACAACTAATTATGATTTGAAATCAAGGTTTTACATGTTTAATCACAAAAACATGAATACAACACAGTTTTCGTTTTAATTTTATTGAGAAAAAATTTCAATGAAACAGCTTCAAAACAGGTTGGTAGGAGAGTTACAACAATTAATACATTGAATATTGTTGTCTTTGTAGTAGTCATTCATAGCACAGGATGCAGCCATGATATCCTGTCCAAACACTGTTAGTACAAATCTTTCTTCTTATTGAATTAAGAGAAGGTAGCTGTGTATCTATCCTAACTAGTTTGTATAAACAGATGTAAAATTGTTCTTCATTGATATCTTCTTTTTTGTTTAGTTTTGTCAGAGATGGGTATTCCATTGCCATCCAAATACTGTAGGTGCATGAATTCAGCAAAATATTCTAATATAGTCCAGTAGTCCACAGTAGTAGTGGGTTAGCCTCAGGCCTGGCAATATCTGAATCTGTTGCCTTGAGCCTTCCACAGCTCAGCATATTAACATGGCTTCACTTTTCACACCTCTTTTCCACACTTTTCTGCTGGATGGTTAAGACCAAGATAAAGCAAGACCTATACAACAAGAAATGTAACTTTTGTATCTGACAATAAAGGTATTTAAGTCTGCTATACAAATCTTAGTCTTCCTAAATGCTATTTCTTTATTTTCTTTCTTACTTTGGATATAGCACAAAGTTTAGTTATCACAAATTTGCTCCTAATTTCTTCATTTTATATGCTAAATTTCTATAATAAAAATGAAATTTTTTTGTGTAAATGGAGATTAAAAAAACTAAAACACACAGCGTGACATAAAATAACAAGGTATCTTAAATTTGTGTATAAATATCACCTAAAAGTAACAATTACAAACCATTTATTTAAATTGAAAAAAAAAGAGACTGGGGACAATTTTCGCTAACTTGCAAACACATAAACCCCAGCGCTTGGACTCTTTGAGGACTGGTTTTTATTTTGCTATTCCACCAAGACCCTCACCTAACGTGAGCAACAGGCCTCAGGCCTCCTGCCAGGGTTAAAAGTCACATTTGCTGTCCCATGCAAGGCACTTTTATTTGCTTTTTGTTTTGGTGCAGCATAAATTAACAAGATGTCAAATGAAAAGTTCAACCAGCTTCTTATCTCCAAGAGAATATATTTACCAGTGAGACCAGGGCCTCCTGTGGTAGCTCAGCTAAGACTTACGTGGGGACTTTCAGAAAAGACTCGGCTGGTAGGCAAATCCCCTGCATCCCGGCTGTCATCTGGTAAGACCATTTCCACACTTGGTGCTTAAGCATAGCCTCAATCTCATGGCACTGTCTGGGGTCTCAGCCTCAAAACCTACTTCCTAGGCTTGGTGTGGAGAATCTACCCTAAAGAAAGTACCCTTTCAGAAACAGTTTCCCCCACACAGTGTTGCTCTGATTTTGGAAAGAACTCAATTCTTCATCTCCCCTGGGCAAATAGAAAAGCAGAACAAGGGAGGAGTGAAAACTGCCAAAATGCTAATCATGGAAAGAAAAAAAAAAATAACGACATCCAGATGGGACAAAATGGGCAGATTTCATTTATCCTGGGAAACTCTACAGTACATCATTTGGTGCACAATACACAGAGGCTGGGCTCTTTGTAAACAAACACTCCAGAGGCATATGCCACGGGCTTACAAACAGAGCTGGCCGTGAACTCGGTGAGGCCGAGCTTGCACTCAGATCCCAGGCTGCAGTCTGCTGTCTTGGCAGCAGATCAGCCCTGGAATCTCTGCTTACCCAAGATCCCAGGGAAGCATTTCACCCCATGACACAGGCTTTTTCCTTTTCTCTGTAGCTCTGCTGGAGGGGGCAGCACATGTGCTGGGAAGAGGGAAGAGATGCAGAGTGGCAGGGATTCTCAGGTCTAGAAATGCTGTCAGAGCCTTTACAAAAGTGGATTGTTCCATGTGCTCTGAGCAATGGCTCCAGTGAACAGTGGGAGAAACACAGAGATACGTGAGTAGAAAATCAATTTCAGGAGTGCAAAAGAGATGCCTTTGGATAGAAGATTTGACTTTTAAATGGCCATAAATGTGCAAGCTTGAGGTTTACCAAGCAAAGTGATTTGCACATGTAGTATACGCTGTACAGTATTCAAAGCTGGGTAAACACATCTATACCCTCAAATGTACATTTTTCTCTTTAAAAAGGAAAACAATTAAAATAATGAAGAATTCCGAAACAGGATAATAGGAAGTTAATAATGTTTGTTATATTGCATGTTGTTATCTTTAAAGCGATTGATTGCTCAGATTATCAGATATAAGTATATAAGATTGATCAAACAATTAAACATTAACTGTTCCTTTCAATAAACCCATAGCAATTAGTAGTATAATTATCTTAGCCATCTTGTGTATATATTTTACCTTCCTGCTTTTTCCCTTCCCCCATCCCACTTCATCTTTCCTTTTAAGACAATGATAAGCATAACGATGAACCTGAGAGTCAAAACAGGTTATTAAGACAGTTACAACAGTTGGTACATTGGCTATTGTTGTCTTCCTAGCAGTTATTCAGTTATTCTTTGCAATACAATCATTCAAAATCCTTTCTTCTGGCTTTTCCTTTAAATTCAGTACATTTTTATGGTTAAGTGCAATCATGTTTTTGTGCAGCGGAGACCAGAATTTATTCATTCCATCTGATTGTTACTTAGTACCCATTTGGGTATATTTCTAAGAGTTATTCCTTCAACTTTATTCAGGAAAGAAAACCTTCCATGTAAAGAACAGAGTGAAAATATATAGCCATAGAACATGCACTTCTAACTTGACTGGAACATCCTCAACAATGTATTGAAAAAAAAGTTGTAATTATGTTTAAAAATATTATGCATAAAGGGAGATTTTTAAAATTTAAATTCATCTTATAAATAATCTGTAATATATGGGTATCAGGAGTTAAATTACCTAATTTAATTTAATTAAGGGAGCCAAGGAGCTGGCTCAGTGGAATAAGCATTTCCCTGGCAAGTGCAAGGGCTTGAGTTCAATCCCCAGTTCTGCAAAAAATAATAATAATAATAATAATAATAATAATTTAATTAAGGATGCCAGGATTTTGCTTAACTATTCTATGGATGTAGACATCCCTAGGAAACCAAAGACTTAGTGAATACAGTAAAACGAGATGGTGGTAGCAGTGTGGAATAATATCAATATAACTTTTTTGTCTTTTCTTAAAAATTTGTACTATCTGTCACAGTGGTTCGCCACACTAAAACAAAATCTTACTAAGTCTTGAAGGCCCCATATAGGTGAGAGTCTGAGACATGAATTGATTCAGGTAATTCATTTAGGGGTTGATATCGCACTCCTCCAGGCTCTCGGTCTAAGAAGTATTTTCCTGTACTTTTACTCCTACTTTGTGCATATTTCCTGTGGACAGAAAGTTCAGACTATTGTTAACTCTATTTCTCTGCCCCATGTTGTCTTCACAATGTCCTTTTTTCTGGGAGCTTTCATGGTGCCTTGCTTGAGGGTCCTGTGGTTCTTGATGATCATAGCAGCAGCTCGGCCTCTGCAGAGTCATTTTTTAATCTTTTATTTCTTTGGTACAAGGTCTCACTGCACAGCTCAGACTCAGCTTGGACTCATACTGATTCCCCTGTGTCAGCCTCCCCAGTGTTGGGCTTACAGGCATGCACTACCACACTCAGTACTGGTGGTCTGCATTGCATGTAGTGCTGGGAATTGAACCTTAGTCCTTGTGTTTGCCAGGCTGGAACCCTGAGCTACCTCCCCAGCCCCCTCTGAGTCATCATCTGAGCTATCTCCCCAGGCCTCCTCTGAGTCTTATTTCTAACTACTCAGTAGACTTCCTCCTCCCCAGCGAAATAGTGATATGTCCCTGTTTCTGATGACAGGAACTCTCCACCACCTACTTACACCTACTTACATCTCCTTAGGAGGTATCTGAAATATCTGTTTAACTTTACTGGTCAGGAACTATGAAACAGTTCCCAGAGAGCTTGCTCTTTGGGCCCACAATGTGACCTATAAAACTTCACTCTCCCAGGGTGTCCTGGAAATCTTCCCCAATATGTGCAGCACCTGTCACTTTCCTAGAGTATTCTCTGCTGGGATCACACATGTTTTTGTGTGCTTTTAGATTTCTAATCCAATCCCAAGGACAAAGGGTAAGGTACAGGGATAATTATCACAAAAGTTTTCTGTTTTTATTTTCTTAGTCTTTCTCCTAATCTTCAATCTGACAATTGGTATGTTGAGTGTAGGGATTGAAATTGTTCATCTGATTTTGTGTACTAGCACTGTGTAAAATCTATTTTTTTCTCAAATTATTAGCATTTTGCTTTGGAAATCCAAAAATTTGTGCAGCCTGAGGCGTGGTCTGCTCAGACAAGACTGGAACAATGTCTGTCCTCGCCTTTGCCTCGGATCAAGGTGAGGATGGGAGGGGGAAGAATATAAACAGGGATGGCCAGGAAGCAGGGTAGCCAATAAGTGAAAGGACTTTCTCACTGTACTCAGTTATGATCTCATCTGAATGTATTTTTGGGCTTAATCACAGAGAAGTAGAGTTGACAGCACACGGGTCATGAGTGTGTGAACCATGTTAATGAACTTGATTTTTAAAATGTGCTTTGAATTTAGGCTTTTGTTCAGTTTCCACAAACTAATTATATTTAATTTCAGAGAGGCATAAACTACGTGGAGCAATGAACAGACAAGACAATAACTGCAAGGAAAAGTGCAGATCTAGCTTTTGTTTTGGAAATTTTAAACTTTAAAAATGTATAAAGGATACAAAAAGGACCAGCCACGACTCTTAATCATGAGCATTTGTTATAAATTGTGGCACCATAATTCAATTTGGACCCAGGCATAATGATTCCTTCCAATGTTCTTTAGACATACTTCTTTGTATAACTTTTGGTTTTTGAGTTGATAATGAGGGTCATTAATTGCCTTTGCCCTTTTCCTTATTTAAATCTGGGTCCCTAAAGTCATGGAAGCTTAGCTTTCTCCTTTCACATGATGAAGCCATTGGGAGAGAGACAGAGGTCAGCCCTTGCCATGGTGTGTGAACGCAAAAGGGAATTGAGAGCTGGGCTGTTTTGCCAAACCTCAGAGGATAATTAAATCAAAGAAATTATATGAAGAAAATAATTCTTTCTTTCCATGCGTTTTCATTAGAATGAGAAAGACAAAGTAAGTGATTTGCCATGTAATTTTGATATAGATCTTAAATGTTCATCTTGTTAGATATCTTAAAGTTATGAACAAGAAGGGATTAAAATCAATGTTGATACAATACTTTGTGTTTGAGAGAAGTAGAAGAAAATTTAAAAAATCTAAGATGTGTTGAGTCCTAATAACATGAAAAGAATTTACATTCATCCCATCAGTAAAAATGATTGATTTTAGTATGGATCACATGCTTTTAGGGGACAGTACTGAGTTTAAATTAGTAGCAAGGCCTTGCCTTTACTGAATTTACAATCATGCAGTAGAAAGTTTAATCAAGTAATCTTACAAATTACAGTAGCATTGTAATTATGGGAAGTACATAAGAAAGAATAAATCGGGCTAGATGCATTACTAAAGCATTTCAAAAGGAGGTTTGATAGAGAATACTACAAAAATCTGTGGTTAAATTCTATTTCAGTCTAAACACTGGGAGGCTACTGACAGCGAATAATAATGATAATAAAATAATCATGGCCACTTTCCCTAGCCATAATGATTCTTTTGTTGCCCTCCCTGCATGGATTATCCTACTCTTTGCTCAAGTATATTGTTGATCCTCTCAATCCAGCCCACACTACATGCCAACAACTGGTAGGTCATCAATATCAGCTTAGGGACTCTAGGACACTGATTCAGTGACAGACATGCACATTTGTTTATTGTTTCTAATACCATACTTATTATTTATTTTAAAGGTGATGCTGACCATATAGAGATGTCTAAAATTCTAGAGGAATTGTAGATTTTAAGAAGAAACAATTGTGTCTTTAAACAAAGAGGCTATTGTTACAAGTTAGGTTGTAAAGCTGTTGTGGTGGGAAAAGTACACCGAGAGGCAAATGTACATCCAGGAATCCATGCCCATCTGGGAATAAAAGCATTTGTGTGTCTGGAGCATTCAGTGCAATGTGGGGTTTATTGGAAGGAGGCTTAAAAGCAGCAGGGGTTTAGATAGCACACCATAAAAATGACACAAAACTTCTGTGCTTAAGAGAAGAAATGGCAAGAAAGGATTTACATAATATATGGTGTGATGGATAATTTTTATGTGTTTGTGTGACTCGTCTGTGAGTTGCCCAGATATGCAGATTGTTCTGCAGCTTGTGCTGCAAGGGTGTTTTCAATAAGATTTAGTTTTGGGTTGGAACACGGAGTAACTCCATCACACTTCCTAAAATGACCAGGCCAGCTGATGCCATGGGTAGAACAGAAAGCTGTCCCTTAGCTGGGTAGGAGGAAAATCCTTCTGATTATCTGCTTTGAGTTTAAATACTGGTCAGTCCTGCCTTCATATTCACACCAAACATGTGAATCTTCTTGGGTTTTAAGCCTGCTTGTTTTTAGACTGGAGCTATGGTACCAAAACTCCAGACTGTCCAGATTGCTAAAGGCAGATATTCAGGCTTCTCAGCCTACAAAAATCACAAAAACCAAGATTTTATAATAAATTTCTTCATCTATCATCTGTCTGTCTATCTATCTATCCATCTATCATCTATCTAATACCTATCTCTTCTTTTCCTTCCACTGGTTGTTTCTCTGCAACAACCAGATTAACGTACGTGTCTTGAGAGATGTTTGGGTTAGTTTGAAAGTGACCTTGATGAGTTAGTGTTGCTCCTGGTGTTTGAATCCAATACAATTCACCTGCATAACCTCACAGCTGCCAGGTGTGTACCAACACTTTTTGGAGGTACACACTCATGCTCATCTTGTTAAGTCTTCTGGCTAGATATGCCTTGTACACATATTTTGACCTACTTATTAATCTCATTTAGTTAATTTTCCATTTCATATAAAAATCATATCATGCCCAAATTTTTTTAGAATTTTACAATTATGTGTGCATTTAGTCAAGGAAGAATTAGTCTGAAATAGTTGGGATTCACAGGTTTTCTTGCACATTTACATCAGTTTAGATAGCAAAACTGGATAGAGCCCAAAGTTCCCAGAGGTGAAATGAACAAAGAGTAGGGGAAAAATTATGACTAGTACAAGGGCTGGATGAGTTCAGTGAGAAGGAATAGTCAGTGATGATGCGCAGATTATGGTTTACACAAATAGGTAGATGAAAGCTAAGGGTCCTGTAGTTGTAGGCAGTTAAGTTAGATCGAAATATTTTTAGACAGTCAGGCAGGGCCAGGCCCTCAAAAGAGATAATACAGGAAACAAGAGGTCTGCAACTCCTGGAATGATTGGAGGCTCCTGCTGTGAACCAGACTAAAGGCCAAACAAATTCTAAAAGAGTAGCACCTGGGTTTGATATTCTAAATAGGTAGCGATCACCTGAAAAGACCCAAGTGAGTCACTAGCCCAACCCCCAAGGGGAGGAGACCCTGTCCCTATTCATGCCGGCTTACTGTGTGACTCACTTTTGCATTTGGTCCTGGGCCTAATCAACTTTGCCTGAACAATGGTGCTTGCCATCCCATTGGTTGACCATAGTTTTGTCCCACCCCACATCCACCTAAGTGATACCCCTTTTTCTCTACCTTAGCCCTGCATGGTTTTGCCCTATAAAAGTCCCTAAAAGAGACAGCTTCCTGGGCTACCTGCTCGGGCCCCTCTTCTGTCCCTCTCCAACAGAAGCTTTTCTTTCCAATAAAGTTTTATCCTCAACCTCCGTTTGTTCCTAAAATTCATTCTTTGGTTTTAGAGAACACAAACTCATCCAGGTCAGGTTTGGAGTTCTACTTCCCTGTATCACTATGAAGAAAACCTACCTCAGAGTGACTGCATGAATTGCATGTCGGTGCACATAAGACATGTGGGACCA
Source organism: Ctenomys sociabilis (assembly GCA_004027165.1). NCBI lineage: Eukaryota > Metazoa > Chordata > Mammalia > Rodentia > Ctenomyidae > Ctenomys > Ctenomys sociabilis. Next base: position 54,725 of record PVKA01011391.1, read on the forward strand.
TGGAATTGGTGGGGGGTCTGGGCTAGTGAAATAAATCTGAATCCTGAGACCTGGCAAAAATGTGATGTTTGAATAAACATGAAATTATTCAGGGATTGTTATGAGCTGACTAGTGACCTGAAATTCTTGATAATTAAATAGGACACTAAATAGCTAAGTACTTGAGAGTATTCTAGGAGGTAGTAGAAACAAACTGGATGAAGAGGAATGAAAAAATGGACTGGCCTTCCAAGGTGGGTGTTTAACTTTCAATAAAGAGGTCATGTGCTTCACACCAAGAGTGGGCAAAGACGAAAGGACTACAAAGAGTTGATATGCCAGTACAGGAGGGAAGACTATTGCAAGCTCAGAGAGCAGTCAAGGAAAGTGCTGTAATGCCAGAAGAAAATACACAAAGGGGACGAGAGCACGAGGAGAGACACTGGTTCATGTAAGGATATCTAAAGACTTGGTTTTAATTCAGAAGGAAATATGCAGTCACTTTTGAGTAGCAGAGTAAAATGAGGCTGTGTTTGCATGAAAAGTATCATATTTGCTCCTCTTCTGAGAAGAGAGAAGCTATAACAGAAGGAGAGGTAATTTTGGAAATATTCATCCTTTATTGTTCAAAGGAATTATTGTATTGATTGCCTACAGATAACTAGACCGAGCTAAGAAATTCTATCTTTATAAAAATCATTAACATTCACTATTACAGGAGTTGTTTGTTCCCTACTTCTCATTTTGGAGTGTGTTGAGAATCCTCTTTTCCTGATGTATGGTAAATTCAATGTCTTCAGTATCCCAGGACGATTATTAGTTTTTTTCTGAATTCTTAGAATATTTCATGCAATTCAGCAAGTGATAAAACCATGGAAAACATGGATCAACTGCTTGGATGGGTGATCGTGGACATTTTCTTAAAGCAGCATTAATCCACTAAAGCAGTATGTGCTCTTACAAGGCATCATGACTTTATTAAAACACTAATTACTTTGGAATGCTAATAGACAACACTAACAAAGCAGCTGCAATAGATGATTGTGAAGGAGGGAATTATTTTAATACAATCCAGTCCTTCATATTTTGCTGACTTAGAGAAAATAGGATTTCAATTCCATTTGTGCACCTGCAATAATTATCTTTTTCTAAATATTTCAAAATAGACTTTCTACACTATTCTAACCAGGAAACTTCATTATAGTGTCTCTGAGGCATTAGAGAAGAAATTATTCTCATCACTGTAGTGTTCCTCTAGAAAGCTCTAAATAGGTGGCTTCAGGCTCATTTGAACTGGGATTCCACGGCTGTATTACAACGTTTCGATAGAATGGTAATTGCTGTTAAATCAGTGAACGTTCTAAATGAAGTCATGCTTTACCACAGAGACAGAGCAGGTGGCCACCTGCAAAGAGAGAAACACAAAATATTCCTAGGAACCAAATGTAAAATGAGCAGTGTGGTGTGTGAGTCAGGGTGGAATTTGGAAAAAAAGCACACAATTTTCAGTTTGCCCAGGGTAAGCAAAAATTCCACAGTGAACTGCTGACTAACTGGATTAGCAAACTCAAACATTTCCAGGTTAAGGCAAGAGAAGAATTTGCAAATGAACTGACAATGGATTTAACAGGTTTTAGCCTGAGGTATCTTAAATTTTGAACAGCACTTGTCTGGAAAATAGGGGGCGATCTCAAGGTAAACACTAATACTGGGTCAGCATTGCTACTCCTTATAAAGCCCTCAACCTCAAAATTATATTTGATTACTTCAGCACATTTCTAATTGGGTCACTAAATAGGCAGGCTTTCTCAAAGGAAGCATATATGCAGGATAAGCTGATGCAAATTATATATTCTGTTTTCTGTCTCCAGTTCTTCAAAATAGTGAAATATGTAAAACTCCTGACACAATGAAAATATTCAATCTGCATGATGGAACACATTCAAATATCACTTAAAATGTTTATACTCCAGAAGTGCATATTTCACAGAACAATATATGTGTTCAAATATTAATAAAACAAACAAGATTTTCAAAATCACATCTCAGAGGCTTTGTCATGCTCCTTTGCTGGGTATAAACCATTGACTGAATGTGGGTGCAAGTAGTCTGTGTTGCAGAGGAATATTCTACCTATGGGATTTGAGGAGGAATGGCTCCAGTACGCATCTGTCTTGATTAATCTTGTGAGCAGCACAGAATGCACATCTTACTTCTGAAGCAAGGGTACCATGCGGCTAGACTTCTAGCCATGTAATTGGCAAAAATGGGCATCAACACACAAGCTTATAGAGATTCCTATTTTGATATGCACTGTATTTTATAATTCAAACCAGTAAGTCCTTTTAATTTCAAACCAATACCTTCAATGAAGCAGAAATACTTCACTGGCTCTGGGTTGGCCAGGCAAGGAAAGAGAGAGAAGAGAAAGGGTGGAGGATTCTTCCATAAAAGGAAAATCCTCTCTCTCTCTGTCTGTCTCTCTGTGTATGTCTCTCTGTCTCTGTCTCACTGTGTCTTTCTCTTTTTCTCTCTCTGTCTGTCTGTGTGTATCTCTTTCTGTCTCTCTCTGCCTCTGTTCTCTCTGTCTCTCTGTTTCTCTCTGTCTCTCTCTCTCTGTCTGTGTCTCACTTTCTCTGTCTTTTTCTTTCTCTCTGTCTCTCTCTGTCTCTATCTCTGTCTCTGTCTCTCTCTGTCTCTGTCTCTCTCTTTCTGTTTCTCTTTGTCTCCCCCTCTTAGGAAGACATGTTAAAGTGATGCATGAGAGATATTTAGATAGGGAATGGCTGGTTACTATACTGCACAGGGATTCATAAGGAGTCCAGGGACTTCTGGCTTGAGTGCCTTACTATGCCAGGTAAGTGTGAGACAAAATAGTTTGCAGAGAAAGAGTCAACAATAGCAGTCTCAAAAAATTAAGAAAATAACTGAGGATTGAATTGGAGAAAGTATCCTTAAGAAAGGAGAATTGTAAGATTTCATGATAGAATTAATTATCGACATGAGTTTCCTTATTGATGTAATTATTTTTATGAATAAGTTGGTAACAAAATTTTTAATAAATTATAATTGTAATAATAATTAAATTTTAATAAAAGAGCTTTTATGTCATTCAGAACATAACATCCCTATCTGAAATAAATGTGTACTTCTTAAGGTAACAAACTTAATGGATAGACTTGATTGCCACATGAACATTCACAGTTTAATTTAAAAAACAAAAAACTGTGTTTGGGGCTGAGAACAGAGCTCAGTGGTAAGCAGCTGCCGGGCAAGCACAAGGTCCAGAGTTGGATCTTTGGGACCAAAAAATAAACAAACAAATAAATACCTGTGATTTCATGTCTCACAAAAATGCAGCCCATGCAGTTATATAAATTTGTTCATGTGACAGAACCACACTGAACAACGCACTCTGACAAACACTGAAACACTGCCCCCGTGTCACGCCCCTGGTTTTAATAATATCGGGCTACAATTTTGCAGAAAGAAGCCACTGGGAGAAACTGGCTGAAGGTTTTCTTTACGACCTTGCAAATTTCTGTGAACTTATAGTCATTATAAAATGAAAAGCAAAATGAAGCAGAGCAAGAACACACCCCTCATCACAGAGCTGAGCATATGTTTTGGTTTGTTGCACAAGAGAAGCTAAGCCAAAAGGTAAAACTGTAAATTAGCATCTCTGTTTCAAAACTTTCTGTCAGCCACAGTAGAAACAAACACTGAAATTAGATTAAAGTTGAGAAATCTAAATGAAATGCTGCAGTGGAGGTACTAGTCTCTAGGTAAATACCTGTACATGGTTTTGCTGGCAGAAGTATACTGTCCTTGTTTTCTTAGAAGAGGCTCACTTTATGCCTCACAGATTGTAAACCAAGATCCACAATTTCCTTTGATTTATTAGAATTAATCATCCGACTATGTTGTTTCGAGTATGTGGAGTACAAAACAAAAAAAATTGCCCAAATTTTTAATAACTCTTGATTACTAATTATAACATGTATTTTATACACGAGCAAATCCTAACAGACTATAATTGAACAAAAAGAAATCTCCAGTCACTGTGCTATGACAAGTTGCCTCCAACTTTATTTTTTTCCCATAATTTTATTGAGAAACAAATAGCAATGAGACAGCTTCAAATCAAATTAGTAGGACAGTTTCAACAATTCATACATTGCATATTGTTGTCTTAGTGGTTATTCATTGTTCAAGACGCAGACACAACATCCTGTTTACAAACACTAATAGGACACATATTTTTATTCATTGAATTGAGAGAATGTAGCTGTATATCTATCCTGTTTTGAATATACAGATACAAAATGGTCGTTCATTTGTATCCCCTTTTTTTGGTTTGGTTTTGTCATTTAAATATTATAGGTGTGTGAATTCAGCAAAATATTACAAAATAGTCCAGTGGTCCATAATAGCAGTGGGTTTTCCACTGAAGAAGTGAGGCTGAGGAACCGAAAAGAGTGGCATCACAAAGACTATCTTTGGGTCATCAAATGTACACACTTGAATAATATCACTACTGAGATTGATTTTTTTTTCAGAACCCGAGATTGAACTCAGGCCCTTGCACTTGCCAGGGAAGCTCTTATTCCACTGAGCCATCTCCCTGACTCTTTAATATCCCTATTGCGAAAAGGATGCATGAACGTATTTCAGTGCAAAGATCCTGGATGAACGTTGATTTCGTGCTGGACAGCTAACTTCACTGAGCCTTCATGACTGCTATTACTCTAGATGTCAATCAGCAAGTACACTCACGACTCAGTGAATTCACTTCACTGATGTCACAGCAGGGCCGTTTTCAAAGCAGTAAGATGTTCTCCTGATAGAAGATGGTTGAGTTGCTTAACACGTTCAGAGTTGGATGGAAGCAATGTTGTCAGCATCTAAAAATATAATGCATTTAATTCATTTTTTAATTATTTTTTAAAAGCTTTAAACATGGCAAATTAGAATGATCCGATTCCTCAGGCACATTCTTCCCCTGTCAATTTGATGCACATTCTCTGAGTCAGACAAACTTCATCTCCAGATGTGCAGAGCTGGCATGTCAGTCAGGTGTCATTCTATTCTCAGCTTCTGATTTTCAGAAGGAAGAAGACGCTGTGAGGAACAGCTGGAATGTCAACAGATGGAATTGCTGATGAACAGTGGGCACCTTCCTATCGGAAACTGGAGGAGTTCCAAAGTGTAATGTTCAAAAAAAGAAATAAATTCATCTTAAACATAGAATAAATCACAAAGTACTTTTATGGCTTTAAAGTGATTATCCACCAATAATCCTGCTGATTGGAACCTCTACCCCAACCCTATGTCTATAAAAGCAGCACCTGCCCAATATACTCGTGTGAATTTCCTATCGAAGTCTACAAACAGAACTCCTCTTCTTCTCAGATTTGCTCTGTGTATACGCTGTGCAAATTAGTTGCTCAGGGATGATCTCATCCTTCTTGATTCTTTCTTCTCTCATTACCACCAGGGAGTTTCTCTAGGACAATAAGCTGGTTTTGCCTTCGGACCAACACAGAGTCCTGCAGTTTCCCAGCTTCCCTGAGGGCCCATTTTAATCTTACCTAGGATTTTTCCTGACCGTAGAATTGCAATTCCACCTCTCTCTGCTCTTTGCTGTGCACACCACAGAGCATGAAACCTCAGCCAGATGGCACCTTTTACCCCCAAGTTCCTACAACACCTAAAGCTTTCACTGTGAAACTAAAGCTCTCTCAGATCCTAGAGCACCACCCGACAGCCTTCAGCCCCTCTCTGTCCCAGCAGAGCCTCCCCAAAGTCCACACTACGATGTGTCATGTGGTCCAGATGTCTTTAGACACTGCTTACTTTGCTTGCAAAGATTTTCCTGTGGAGCCACACAAGGATTTTGTCATCTTCTCCAGGATTTTCCTCGAATTTCACCCAACTAGATCATTCCAGACTACCCCTTTTAAATGACTAAAAATGCCACATGTTCACAAGGAAAAAGAGCACTTTGGTGAGGATAAGATGAACAATTTTTTTTTTTAGTACAGAGTCTACGGGGTTTCACTACAGATCGAACTCATAGTGACTATCATGTTTCCAGCCTCCCAAGAGCAGGGATTACAGGTGCCTGCCAACCATGTCCAGACTCAATCCTGGTCTCAGCATGCCCCAGGGGTGGGATTGGCACTACACGTGGTACTGGGGGTCGAACCCTGGTCCCTGCACTTGCCTAACTAGGTGCTTTAGTAGGCTGAGCACTCTGCCCGATCCTCAACAATTTTTTTTGGAGCACTAAGTAACAGTTTCTTACAAGGTGACTCAAACATTAACCATAATTTCCAGGAACTCAATTGAAGATAAATAAAACACACACACACACACACACACACACACACACACACACACACACACA
>PVKA01011392.1:0-61167 GCA_004027165.1 Ctenomys sociabilis
TGACAAAGCAGGCTGCAGAAATGAGGGGGGCCTGTCAATCACAAGATCCCAGGGCAATGCGAAGACCTGGATTGTAGAACTACTCACGAGCTCCCCCAAGATGTGTACAGCATAAAAAGGACAGGCCATGGTGGAAAACCACTACCACAGTGAATTTGAACAGTGTTTGAATGTAAACTTTTCATCTTTGTTTGGCCCAAATTCGCTCTGCAGAGCTGGTTTCTCCCATGCCTGTTTTGTTGTTGTTGTTGTTTGTTCGTTTGTTTTGTTTGTTTGTTTTTTGGCAGAACCAGAGATTGAACTCAGGCCCTTGTGCTTGCCAGGCAAGTGCTTATTTCTCCCATACCTGTTTACCCCACACTCTCCAAATAAACTTTTTTAGACACCATTATGCGTTTATATCATCCAGTTCTTTGAGGCAAGAAGAACCTAGAATATTTTTGATGGGCAAGTTGTTTCTAAAGGAACTACTGAATAACATAGGGACTCCAGTTTTTCTACATCCTCACCAGTAAATACTTACTTTCCATTGGCTGGGTAGTTCCATAGTCACCCTTCTCCTGGATTTGAGGTGGCCCCACATCAAGCCGAAGGACCATAAGGAACTGAACCTCAGAAGCGTGCCTGTCAAGGTTCCCAAGAGCTGCAGATTGAGGTCCCAGAGGCTTCCTCCCTGGGCAGGGCTGTGGGGAGCCTGGGTATGGATAAGAATGATGAGATGACAATGGAGGAAGATAAGAGGAACCCATGGCATGCCCTATCCCTGTGTCTCCATGGTGTTGGGGACCCTGGAACTCTGTCTTGTAGGTTTGGGGGAGGCACTCAGCCCTAAAAAACTGAGGTCAACCTACTACTGACCCAGAATGAATTTCCTACCTCTGGCTGCTCTGGCTCAAAATTGCCCAGGGTAGGGGGCTGGGGAGATGGCTCAGTGGAATAAGCACTTCCCTGGCAAGCGCAAGGGCCTGAGTTCAATCCCTGGTTCCGCCAAAAAAAAAAAAAAAAAAATTGCCTAGGGCCTCCTACCTCCTGCAGTACAAAACCTAGACCCTGACCCTGGTATTAAGGCCTTTCCTCTCTAACAGTTGCTGCTCCATGCTGTCCACGCTGACCCCACTCTTTCCCCCCTCTAGACTCTACTGATCAAGAGACAATCGTGTCTGTCCCTATTCCACCCCAGGCTGACTGCCTGAACCCCCTCCCCTAGCCCCCCAGTCCCTCAGTCTTCTCCTGAGTATCTGTTTGGCGTCCTGTAGATGTGACCCCAGAACCACCTCCTCCAGGGAGCCTTCCCTGATGCTACAGTAGGTTGGATGCTCCCCTGTGCTGGCTTCACACCCCTCTAGCTAAAACCCCTATCCAGTGTCTGCCCAGCCCAGTGCTTGGACAAGAGCAATGACGCTGTGCTTTGGGTCCAGACATAGTCTACTCCGGTTCTGGCTGGACTCCTCTGAGCCTGGAGCAGGGACCCTAACTCCCAGCCCCTCTTCTCACTGTGACAGTGTCCCGGCACCCTGGTGGGGACCTCCACTTTCTCATAGTCAGGACCTTCGTTCCTGGTGACAAGGGAGGGGCGTGGCTTCTGGACAAGCCGTCTTGCTGGAGCTCCCAGAAGCTCTCTTAGGAAGCTACTTCAGGGGTGGACTGACAGGAAACACCAGGAAGTAGTATGGTTTCCTCCTACATAGAGAACACATAAAATATCTCTATGGCCAAGCAGTTCCCCTCCAGGTGTAGACCCTAAAGAACTGAAAACAGGAACTCACATATGGGCATGAACATGTTTATACATGTCTATAGCAGCACTGGTCACGACAGCCCAAAGGTGGAAACAAGCCAAATATCATAGATGGACAAATAGCCAAGTGGCTACACACACACACACACACACACACACACACACACACACACACATTTGGTGGACTATTACTCAGTCTATAAAAAGAATTAGATTCTAATACATGCTACAATAAGGGTATGCTCAATGAGAGAAGTAAGATACATACAGCACACAGCTGTGATCCCCTGCAAGGGTTGTCCAGAATATGCAAGTCTACATATCCAAGTGCATGTACAAGTCTACAAATGAAAACCAGACTTAGAGTTACCAGGAGCTGTGGGAAGCTGGGACATAAGCAGTGATTGTTTAAAGTGTACATTGTTTCTTTTCTTTTCTTTTTTTTTAAATTTAGGACAGGGTCTGTAGGGTGCACAGGGTCTCACTACATAGATCGGACTCATAGTGATCCTCCTGCTTTCAGCCTCCCAAGTGCAGGGATCATAGGTGTGTGACACCACGCCCAGTCTCAATCTCAGCGCACCCCCGGGCGGGGCTGGCAAGGCACTCTGGAGATCAGACCTCAGCCACTGGGCTCTGCTGAAGCAAGCGCTTCGGAGGTGGTGTCAGGCAGCATTGTGAATGTGCTAAATGCTAGTAGAAGGGTACATCTGAGGATGGTTAATTTCAATTTTGTGAATTTCACCTGAATTTAGAGGAGACAGCAGCTTTGGTGCAATACAGGAGGTGGGGCTGGGAGAGGCAGTGGCAACAATAACTAGCAGCAGTACTGGAGCTGTTAGAGATGAGCCCAAACAGATCCTCGCTCCATCCAGGCAGGGTGTAAGTAGGGAAGGGCGCCAGGACACAGCTGAGCCCCACGCGGGGGAGGGCAGAGCTCAGCTACTTCAGGGGCCCTTCTCCCTGATGACCTATCCTTGGGAGGGTCTCCGGAGAGACAGAACTGAAGGAACGTGCGGCAAAAGGCAGCGTGTCGGTCACACGTCCCCCGCTGGCCAGAAGACCTGACAGGCACAACGGGCTCATGGCTGCAAGGGCTTCAGGGCATGATCAGCTGACTCCAAGGCAGAAATGTCACTAGGCAGAGGTGTGATGGAGCCAGGAAGCAGAGAGATGGGCAAAGCAAAGCTAGAGGAAGGGATTGGGGGTAAGATTGGTCCTTCCAGGGCACACTCAGGTGACCTGCCTCTCCAGCAGGGTCTGTCTCCTGATAGCTGCTCCGACTATGAACTTATCAGTGCTCCAGTCCATTGCTGATGTGGGCACCCTCAACCCATGTTTTTTGTTTGTTTTTTTGCTGTGTGGATTGAACTCGGAACATGGTGCTTGTCAGCAAGCGTTTATTCTACTGAGCTATCTCCCTGGCCCTCCTGGGGGTTTTTACATTGAAATCATAACAGGTGGGAAAGGAGTTAGCAGGGACACTGGCTTGCTTAAGGATTCTGGAGGTAGAGGAGTTGCATGCTGGGACATCTTCAAGAGACTGGGAAGTCACTGTCATGGCTCAATGCAAGTCCCAGAGTTGCAGAGCCAGGGATGCTGACAGTATGACTCTCATGCAAGCTATGGTCCCCGTATCTAGGAGCCAGAGAACCTGAGTTCTGGTAGCCAGGAGCAGGAGGAGGAGAAGGACATGCTTGTTCTGAATGAGAGAGCGAGGATTCATTCTCTTCTACTTTTGTGCCCTTTCTGGGCCTCAGTGTACCAGGCAGTGCCCACACACATGCCAGTCTCCTCTGGAAACACCCATGCTTATCAGGTGCCAGCAAGCCAAGCCTCCCTTTTAGCAGAAGGCAGATGAGCTCTATACTGACTGCAGCATAGAGCATAAGTGGAGGGATGATGGAGAAGAAGCAATATTCCCCTGGCTATCTGAGTATGCCCTAATCCAGGTTAGCAGATGCCATCATGGGGACTTTATCTATTGCAGCCAGGTTGGAACAATCCAAACATGTGCCAGAAACAAGCTACGCTCGCAAATGAGAGGACAGTCTGAGACCTGAGGAGAAAGCCAAAGCTAGAATCCTGCAGCCCAGCTGTGTGCTAAAACTGTTATGGACAGCATCCTAATAATATAGCCATTATTGATCTTCAACTTTTAGTACCAAGCTATAAAGGAAACATAGACTATCATTGATTGCAACATAGACCACCAACCCCAGGCTTGATAGGCAGTGCAGACACAGAGCTGTGGGGCTGGAGTACAGAGGTGGAGAGAGGGACAGTCCAAAAGGCAGGGCAGGGACCACAACAGCTCGCCTTCCCAGAGAGGAGCCAGCTGGGAGATGCTAGCACGGAGCCTCCATGGCTCCAGAGATGCAGTTCCATGGGAGGGCAAGAATCAGGGAGCTGTGTGTTGGGGCCACTTCTACCAGAAGGGCAGGAGCGGACCTGGGTTTGATCTTCAACCTTTATGTCAGGAACCCAACTGTGTCTCCTCCACACAGATTACAAGATAAACATGAATGGTCATCTCAGCCTGGCCCATACATTAGATGGTGTGTTTTGGCCATCAACTTCTACCTCCAGCCAAAGCACAATTCCTACTCCAGTGCACTCATTCAGCTAGCAAAGGATGACCTTTGTGCTTGACTGGCTGGAACAGGACTCCCAGCTTTTTCTACTCCTGCACCCTGGTCCTGTCCACCTTAATTCTTGACTGCTCCATCATTCCAGTTGCTCCAGAACATGCAAGTCACAGAGCCTCAGTTGCCTCTTTCCTTCAGTCCCCCATCCAATCTGCCAACATTCCTATTGCCTCTACCTTCAGGATTGATCAAGCACCCAGAACCTGACCATGGAGTCTGGCTGCATTAATGACCCAGCTAGAGAACTCAAACAGAGGCATTACAGGAAAAGAAAGCTACCAACCCAGCGGCCCTCGCAAGGACAGTTGTAAAAAGTCTAAGTTTTAACAAGTTCAATCCAAGCCGGGCGTGGTGGCGCAGGCCTGTAATCCCAGCACTGGGGAGGCTGAGGCAGGAGGATTGTTGTGAGTTTGAGACCAGCCTGAGCTACAAAGTGAGCTTAAGGCCAGCCTGAACTGCGTAGTGAGACCCTGTCTCAAAAAGACCAAAAAAAAAAAAAAAAAAAAAACAAGTTCAATCCAATGGTATCTTAAATAATATTTTTTATTTTTTGGCGGAACCGGAGATTGAACTCAGGCCCTTGAGCTTACCAGGCAAGCACTTATTCTACCGATCTATCTCCCCAGCCCCAGAAAAGTCCATTTGAGCCTGGCATGGTGGCATACCTGTGGTACCTGCACTCTCAGGGGCTGAGGCAGGAGGATCACAAATTCTAATCCAGCACGGGCAACTTAGCAACTTAGTGAGATCTTGTCTCAAAATATTCAAAAATAAGGAGGGGCTAGAGATATGAAGGGCCTTAGGCCCTCTGTTCAGTCTCCAGTACTACACATAAAAAGTTAATTTTATTGTATCATTTAGAATAGCACCAAAAATAGGAAACACTTCAGGAAAAATCAGAGAAAAGGTGATCAAGACCTGTACACTATGGGCTGGCAAGATAGCTCAGCCATCTAAAGCGCCTGCTTAGGCAAGCTTAGGCAAAGCACAGGGACGGCAGTTGGATCCCCAGCACCACATGCTGTGTCAGTCCCACCTGGGCTGAGCCAGCCACAAGAAACAAAAGACTTGTACACTAAAAGCTACAGTTGCTTGGAGAAATTAAAGAGGATGGGGCCAGTGAGACAGCTCAGCGGTGTAAAACACCTACTTAAACAAGCTTAGGGAAGTGCACAGGGACTGGGGTTGGCTCCCTGGCCAGCTCTGCCCTGAGGGTGGGCTGAGCTGGCCAAAAAAAAAAAAAAAGAAAAAGAAAAAGAAAAAGAAATTAAGGAGGATCTGAATAAGTGAAGACAGGCACTCTGACCAGGACTTGGAAGAGTCAGAACTGAAAAATTATAGCCAGGCATGAAACATATGTCTCTGAGGCTGAGGCAGAAGGGTCAGTGTGAGTTTAAGGCCCACCTGGCTACACAGTGAGGTCAAGGCCAGCATGAGCTATGTTGTGTGACCCTGTTTCAAACAACAAACACTAACATAACTTTATTATACATTATCATGAAGACACCTCAAGTATGACCCTGTGGTGTTAGTGGAAAGGCAGGCAAACAGACTGATGGACACAGAACAGACTCACAGACACGCACACATGAGCAACTGATTTTTTTTTTTATAAAGGCACCCAAAAAATGAGAAATTCTGTGGAGAGGGAAGAGCCATTTTAACAAACAAGGCATGTTTTTGTATATCTACATGCATGGAGAGACTTTAAACCATGTGAAACACCGTATAAAATAATTAATTAAAAATGAATCATTGATTGACCCACATGCAAAGCCTCAAACCTTAAAACTTCTAGAAGAAAATTTACAAAAATTGTTGTGGCTTTGAATTAGGCAAAAATGTCTTAGCTAGACCATAACTGTCATCCAAAGAAAGATGAAGAAGAGGAGAAAGAAGATGGAAGAGAAAGAGGAGGAAGAGGAGAAAGGAGAGGAAGAAGAGGAAAATGAAGGAGAAGGAGAAATGATGGACAGATTTATTAGAATTCTAAGTTCTCGCTAGTGGTTGCCTGTAGATCAGAGGAGCAGGGAAGTGGCTGACAAATATGGGGCTTCTTCTGGTGGTGACAAAAACGTTCAAAACTAAAACGTAGTTGTTTCCATGTATTTTTGAATATTCCAAAAAAATGAGTTTCACATTTAAATGGCTGGATTGTGTGGAATGTGAATTATATATCACTAGAAATATTATAATTTTTAACAGAAAAAATTAATTTTTTAAAATTTTTAAAAAATTTATTTATTTATTACAGTGTCGATACACATCATGGACTTTTTTTTTTTTGCAGGGGGGCGGGGTCAGCTCAGCCCGCCCTGGGGGAGGGGCTGGCACGGCATGTGGTGCTGGGGATCGAACTGTGGTCCCTGAGAGCTTGCCTAAGCTTGCCAAAGCAGGCGCTTTAGACTGCTGAGCTATCTTGCCAGCCCAGAAAAAATTAATTTAGCTGGGCATGATGGAGCATGCCTGTAATTCTAGCTACTTGGGAGGCTGAGACAGGAGAATCTCAAGTAAAGGCCATCCTGGCAATACAGTGACACTGTTCCAAAAATAAAACAAAACTTTCTATTGTTCTTCTGTTTGTTGAGACAAGGTCTAACTGTGTAGCCCAGATTGGCCTTGAACTCCCAGTGATCCTCCTGTCTCAAACTCTGGAGTGCTGGTATTACGCTAGGCATGGTGGTGCAGACCTGTAATCCTAGCACTCTGGAGGCTGAGGCAGGAATATCACCATGAGTTCAAAGCCAGCCAGAGCTACATAGTGAAACCCTGTTTTTTTCATTGTTGTTTTGATTTTTAATGTATTTGGCTGTTGCAGGGTCTCACTACACAGGTCAGACTCATGGTGATCCTCCTGCTTTCAGTAGGGTCACAGCTACTTTCAGTGCTGGGATTACAGGGGTGCACACCATGCCCAGATTCTGACAGGCTCAGCCCACCTTGGGGGCAGGGCTGGCGCAGCATGTGGTGCTGGGGGTTGAACTGCAGTCCCTTACTTTGCCTCAGCAGACAACTTTAGTCTGCTGGGCTATCTCACTGGTCCCATGAAACCCTCTTTTAACAAACAAAAGAGGGCCACATGGGCACTATGGTACACACCTGTAATCCTAGCATGGGGCACTATGGTACACACCTGTAATCCCAGCATGGGGCACTATGGTACACACCTGTAATCCCAGCATGGGGCACTATGGTACACACCTGTAATCCCAGCATGGGGCACTATGGTACACACCTGTAATCCCAGCATGGGGCACTATGGTACACACCTGTAATCCCAGCACTACTGAGGCAGGCATTGCCTCCAGTTAGGGACTGGTCTGGGCTCTATAGCAAGACATTGTCTAAAAGTAAGTGGGGGTGGGAAGCCCTGAGATTGTAACTCAGTCATAGAGTGCTTGCCTAGCAGGCCCTCACCATGGGTTCAATCCCTGGTATTGTTACCAGGCTTCAGGGTGCTGGAGTCTCCTTGTAGAGGTGATTTCTAGGTTCTTTCTGTCTGGGACAAAGAATTGATTGAGACAAGCATAAACAGTGATGTTTTACATTTATTTATTTTTTATGTATTTTGTGCAGAGTCTCACTTCCCAGCTCAGACTCCTAGTGATCCTCCTGTTTTCAGCCTTCCCAGAGCTGCAGTTTTCTTTTGATTTTCTTTCTTTCTTTTTTTTTCTTTTTTTGGTTGCTTCTGGGGGTGCCTTAAGGGCAGGTCTGGTGCAGCTCCTGGAGCTGGGAATCCAACTGCTGTCCTATCTATGCGCACCGGACTGCATTTGCCTAAGTGGCGCTTTGCAGTGCTTTAAAGGAGTGAGCTATCTGAACACAGACTTCCAGGGCTGAGATTACAGTCTTGCTCCAGCACGCCCTCCCCCATCTTGGAGGCCAGATCAGAGGGCCCGCCTGGGCCCTGGGGGCAGGGCCCACATGTGGGGCCAGGGATCAAACCCAGGTCCCTGCGGGGGCCTAAGCACATTCTTAGTCCACTAAGCTATCTCGCTGGCCCTTGTTTTATATTTATTAAAGGTGGAAAAAAAAAAAAAATACAGGCCCTGCACAGTTTGAGCAGGGTAAAAGTAGAAAGAAAGGAAGAAAAATCATTTAAAATACCATGTACAGTGTGGGATGGACCATCATGAAAACATAAAGACAGCTGCCACTTTTTTACATTTTCAGGCCTGCATCAGGTCCAGGTCATCCTGCCAAAGACTGCTTGAGTTATCAAGAGCAGCTCCCAGGTGAGGGGCTGAGGTTGCCCACTTGCAGGAATCAGTAGGGTCACAGCTACTTTCTCAACTAGTCTTAGCCACACCCTCCCTTCCAGCCTCAGGGCGGCAGTCCTTTAAGAAACTTTTCATCTTTAAAGACACCCTTGGGCAGGGGATGTGACTCAGTGCTAGAGCTCTTGTCTAGCCTGCACAAGGCTCTGGATTCAATTCCCAGCACCACAAAAAGAAGAAAGAGAAAAGACACTATGAAGAGCTTGGAGATGCACAGACCAGGAGAGAATCTTTACAAATCATGTATCCACTGAAGCACGCATACAAAGAATAACCAAAAGAACTCTCAAAACCCAATAAACTCCTCACCACCCCCAAATTAGACATAGGCTTTGAACAGCCTTCATCAAAGAGGACAGATACAGGCAAACAGCACATGAAAAGATGTGAAATGTCAGCAGTCATTGGGGAAATGCAAATGAAAGCCACAACCCCACATGACTGTGTACCTACTCGAATGCCTAAAATAGAAAGATGAGGGATGGGGGATGGGATGAGGGTGCGCATCTAGAACTCTCGCAGCCTGCCAGTCAGCTGGAAGGTGGCATGCTGCTTTGGAAAAGCTTGGTAGTTTGTTTAAAAGTCAAAGACAGCCCCATGGTAGGGCGCAGCCATTCCATTCCTAGGCAGTGCAACGGAGGCTGAAGTCCTAAGAGGACTTCACAGTATTCGCAGCAGTTTTCTTTGTAACAGCCGGCAACTAAAAACACCCCTCAGCAGGTGATGGAGAAACACCTGCTGTTGTTACCTGTGCTATTTCCATACAATGGCAGGCTGTCTCCACTACTCCCAGAGACACAAAGAAACAACATTCACATAGGCCGCAGCATGACGGAATCTCTGCAAAATTCTCAACATAATAGTGTTGAGTCAAAGAAACAGACCAAAAAAAAAGCACGGGTTTCCATCATCTACCATTCACAATCGCTTATGGTCACAGAAGGCACTGCAGTAGTGATCTCGGTCAGGGATGCAAGTGAGCACGTAGGGCCGGGCCAAGGAGGAAGCTCTTGAGAGGGGTGAAGCTCAGTATCTGATCAGGGTACTGGTTTGACAGGCATAATGTGCATCAAAACTTATCATATTAGACCATGTAAGTATGCAAGTTTTGTAGCTCAGTTGCGCAATAGAGTTGTGTTGAAAGACAGAGACAGACAGACAGTGAGAGACAGTGACAGGAAGGAAGGAAGGAAGGAAGGAAGGAAGGAAGGAAGGAAGGAAGGAAGGAAGGAAGGAAGGAAGGAAGGAAGGAAGGAAAGAGAGAAGAGAGGGAGAGAGGGAAGGAAGAAGGAAGGAAGGAAGGAAAAGAAGGGAAGGAAGGAAGATCCAAGCTGAGCATGATGGCACATTCCTATATCTCAGCATTATGGGAGGTTGAGACAGAGGATTACAAATTCAAGTCCAACCTGAGTAATTTAGCAGCTTAGCAAAACTCTGCCTCAATTTTCCCCCTAACTCAGCGCAATGGATTTAGGTTGAACCCTCTTCAGTACCCTCCCCACAAAGGAATGTCCTCATTTTACCAAGGAAGACAACACGAAGATAAATGAGGACAGGTCCGTCCTCCTCCAGCTGGGCGGCCCAGCAGCCGACACGGGTCACTGACATCAGAGCCTCCATGCGGGGCGCTGAGGCCTGCTGCTGGGGATTGTTAGTGCTGGATAGAGTCGACATGGGGGGGATGGGGAGATGGCTCAGTGAATTAAGCGCTTCCCTGGCAAGCATAAGGGCCTGAGTTCAATCCCCAGTTCCACCAAAAAAAAAAAAACACCTCGACATCGGGCCAGCAAGATAGCTCAGTGGACTAAGTGCCTGCAAGCACAGGGACCAGGTTTGATCCCAAGACTCAAAGGCCCCACTGTCCCCACCCACAGGGCATGCTGAGCCAGCTACTACGTCTGGGTGAGGTGGTACATGCCTGTAATCCCAGTGCTGGGAGGCTGAGAACAGGAGGATCACCACAAGTCTCAGCTGTGTAGTGAGATCCTGTACCAAATACATAAAATGGAAAACAAAACAAAAAACTTGACATTATCTCTTACATCTTGTTTTCCATTCTTTGTGTGTGTGTGTGTGTGTGTGGAACTGGGGATCGAACTGTGGCCCTTGCACTTGCCAGGGAAGCACTCATTCTGCTGAGCCATCTCCCTGGCCCCTTGTTTTCCATTCTTTACAAAATATTTGGATCTTATTTCCCTGTCTGTGTCAGTGCACATGGATTTTATCCACTGTCTTCTGATGCAATTTACCATGATTTAGAAATCATTCTCAGCAACGTACATTTTAGTTGCTTCCCATTGCTTTATTTTTTGTTTCTCTTTGGTCTTGCCCACCAATTTTTTTTTTTTTTTTTTTTTTTTGTATTTGCTACAGTGTCTACATGGTCTCACTACTTAGATCAGACTCATAGTGATTCTCCTGTTTTCTGTCTCGCAAGCACTGGGATTACAAGCCCACACCAGCACACCCAGTCTCTCAGCAAACAGGGGGCAGGGCTGGCAGGACCCACCAGGGATTGAACCCTGGCTGCTGAACTCTGCCTAAGCAGGCATTTTAGTCCACTAAGCTATCTGGTCAGCCCACTGTTGTTTTTAGTTCTACAGGAGAGGTCCCCAAAAGTGGGACCAATGGGCCAGAACTTATGTGTACCATATCCTTCTTAATAGTTTTTCTGTTTTTGTTGTCTATCTTTTTGTGTTAGGATTTCCCTCTGCAGTTCAGGGTGGCCTTGAACTCACTTTGTAGCCCAGGCCAATGTTGAACTCACAGTGATCCCCCTGCCTCAGCCTCTTGAATGCTGGGATTTCAAGTGTGCACCACTGCATCCAGCTAAATATTATTTTTAGTAGATTATTTTCCCAGAGAAGTGTCCCAATCCCATTACCATCAAGCACTAGGAAGTGTTTCACCTTTCTTTCTTTTTTTTTTTTTTTTTTTTTTTGATGAAACAGGGAATTGAACTCAGACCCTTGCACTTGCCAGGAAAGTGCTTATTCTACTGAGCCATCTCCCTAGCTCCACTCCATAGGAAGTGTTTATTGCCCACATTTTGCCGCTTTGTATTTTAGCCTTTGGATTAAATTCTAGCAACTTTAAGGGTGAACAGTGTTTCATTTCTTATCTTCATTTTAATTTTTTTATGAGAGAGGCTGAAATGTGGGGAGATGGCTCAGTGGAATAAGCGCTTCCCTGAGAGAGGCTGAACATTGTTTTCTGTTTTCCCCCAGGACCAAATGCTCAGTCATTCCTTGTATCTAAATCTTATTATGTTATAGTTTACTAGGCTTATATATGTCTTCAATGTAGTAGACTGAGGTGAAGTGGGAGGTATATGTAGTTCAGCAGCACAAATGCCTGCTTGGCAAGCACAGGGTCCTG
Organism: Ctenomys sociabilis; assembly: GCA_004027165.1. Taxonomy (NCBI): domain Eukaryota; kingdom Metazoa; phylum Chordata; class Mammalia; order Rodentia; family Ctenomyidae; genus Ctenomys; species Ctenomys sociabilis. The sequence goes on from PVKA01011392.1 coordinate 12,042, forward strand.
AGTTTGACCCCTGGTGCCGCCAAAAAAAAAGTAACAAGCTGAACCTCCTTTTCTATAAATTGTTTGTTTATTATCAGTTGCCTATTTGTATGTTGAGCTGTAGATCTTTTTTTTCTTATGACATTTATTAGGTGCTTTTCTTTCTATTTTGGTGGCACCGCTGGGGACAGGACCTAGGGTTTCCCGCACAGTAAGCAGGTAGGCTTGCACTTACCTACATCTCCAGCCCAGTGAGCTCTTCGTATATTGAGGAAATGGAACACAATTTACATGGATTCCCACATGCGCACACATGTATGTGCATTGTATATATATGCACACACACATACACACGCAGCACAGCTGCTTACACATATATGCATGCCACATCACACATGTACACACATGGATGTGCATTACCAGAGACCTTCCAGCAGGAAGACTCAGGCACGAGGGGTAGGTATGGAGCAGAGGACTGAGGGACTGGGGTACGTAGGACCACAGCACACAACTTAAAAGGGGCTCAGGGGACCTGCTGTGACACCTTCTCCACCTTCCAACCCTCATGCAGTAAGACCCAGGACCCTGCACCCTGGCTTCCGGTGGTCTCCTCCTACCACCACAGAGAGGAGGCTGCACCTTGGGGTGACAGACAGGGCTAGGCCCTGCCCACCCCACCCCCACCCCAGCATCACTCCAGGAGCCTTGGCAAGGCTTCTTCCCTGCCTGCTGTCTCTTAGGGGTGCTTTGGATGAGCAGTTTTTGACATGTTGAGCGGGAAATTGCTCCCCCCCACCCTGCTTATGAGATTCCGCTCTTAAGACTTTAATTGCAGCAGGCTCTGGGGTTGCCGAGTGCTTGTCTTAGCCTGGCAGGTGCGAGTGATGTCAGCTCATGGAGCCTGGCAGGGCTGAGCCAGGAGGGGTCTGCGAGGGTACAAGGGTACCAAGGACGGGAGTACAGCGACATGCCCGGATTCACTGTCATTTGACCCCTCGTGTTCTCAGACCTCCACTGCTCAGTGCCTCTCAGTACCCTGTCTTTATTGCTGTCAGGGTGTCAGCAGTCAGGAGGCCTTCGGGGTGCTCTCCCTGGCTGCCTTGTGCACAGCCTCCTGTCACTCAGAAGCTGGAGCCCCATCCGTGAGCTGACAACGATCAGGTCTATCTGGACCCTGGCTCCAAGCTCTGGTTCTATAGTAGGTACTAGAGAGAATGCCAATACCAGCCAGCCAAGCTTCCCGCCCTTGTTTCTCCCCCTCTCTGCATCTTCGCCTCTGGCCCCACCAGATCCTCCCCACTGCCTTCCAACCTATACCCACACTGCACATCTAACACTTAACCTGGGAGTGCAGGGTCGGCCTCCCAGCAAGAGGGAGTTCCAGAGGGGGAACCCAGATCGAGTGTCCTGAACCTCAATCTAGCAAAAGAAAGAAAGGTAGATAGGTGTGTCCCTCTCTTGGATGAAATGCAAGCTCCACCCACAGTGCTGGCCAATGGATGCCACAGTGAGGCATCTAGAGGGAGCACCCTGGAGCCGTGTCTTATCCCTCCACAGGCCCAAGCTGCCCTCTCCCACAGAGATGGGGATCCACAGGCCAGAAATGCCCTTCAGAGCCTCAGTGGAACCAGATGAGCCCAAACTAGAAACAAATGTTTCAGCAGATTAAATTGTCATGGAAACCACAACCCAGGGCCAGGGAAATAGCTCAGTAGAATAAGTGCCTGCCTGGCAAGCACAGGGTCCTGAGCTCTATCCCCAGTACCATCAAAAACAAATAATAATTAATAATAATAATAATAATAATAATAATAATAACTAATAATAATAATGATAAAAATCCATAGGACAATCCAGAATCCACATGTTCAGCCTAAGCTGAGTGACTGCCTGCTGAGGGGAAGGATTTAAGGAGGACTGGTCTCCTGGGTACAATAGAAGCCATCATAAAGCAGCAAGAAAGTCACAACTTGAGTGAGGCAGACACCCAGCTCCTGCCAACACAGAGATGAAACAGAGGTAAGAAAGACCCAGCAAGGATTTCAGAGCAGTGCAAGCATGCTTCGGCAAGCCACCACAAATCCTGCCAACCAATAGTTATAAAAATTATAGAACAGAAAGGTTTTATAACAGAAATGAATAAGCACAGTAGAAGAACAGTCATAACAGGTACCAGGATGATTGAAGTGGGGATGGAAGAGAATTTGCCCAAGCTGAGCAGAGTTGCAGACATCTATGCAGCAGTGAAAAGGGCCAACGCACCTGTCGGCTGGACTTGCAGAGTTAGGATGGCAAATGTGCATCCAAAAGGACAATTGAAGGGCCTGGGTGATAGCTCAGTGGCACAAGCACCTGCCAGGCAAGTGCAAGGTCTTGAGTTCAATTCCTGGTACCAAATAAGAGGGTAATTAAACAAACACAGCCAACACATCGCTTCCTAAGGGACTGTATCCTGCAGAAACTGTTGTGTGCACTTACTCGGTCCCACAGGGCACAGACCAACCATGCATGTGGCTTTTCCATGCAATCAAGAGACTCAATAGAGGCAACCTGCTCAGGTCTCCCTTCTGTCCCTCTCCGACAGAAGCTTTTCTTTCCAATAAAATTTTACTCTCAAGAGAGAGAGAGAGAGAGAGAGAGAGAGAGAGAAACTCAATAAACATGATACTACCGGGCACCTGTCAGGATCAGGTAGCAGGTTGTTTTCTTTTTTCTTTTCTTTTCTCTCTCTTTTTTTTTTTTTTTTTTTTTGGTCAGAACTGAGGATTGAACTCAGGCCCTTGTGCTTGCTAGGGAAGTGTTTATTCCACTGAGCCTTCTCCCTGGCAACCCCCCAACTTTTTTTTTTTTTTTGAGACAGGGTCTCTGCGTAGCTCTAGCTGGTCTTGAACTATGTAATCCCAGGTGGCCTAGAATTTACAGCAACTCTTCTGCCTCTGCCTCCCAAGGGCTGGGATTACAGACGTGCACCACTGCGCCTGGAGGTACTCTGTTCTACGGAGAATATCTGCACCCAAGTCCTAAGAAGGTGTGTACTCCAAGACAAGAGTTGAAAGTGTCATCTAGCCAGTACACAACTCACGAGCAGAGTCATCTATCATCACCATCAAATATTAGGAATTAAACCTACACTTTTATATGAACCGAGACACCAGCATCGTCACAAACAAGTGCGTGACAGGTGCTTACTGCTTTGTGGCAGTCGTGTGGTACGAGAGAGAGGGAGGCTCCAACTGCCTTGTGATCTTATGGAATTTCAAACCTGTGCGCCGCACATGAGGGGTGTGGTTGAAAACTTGCCCAATTTGCCAAAAGACATAAATCTACAGATTCAAGTGGATAAACCCAAAGGAATCCATGCCAAGATACCTCTTAAGAGGCCGGGGAGATAGCTCAGTAGAGTAAGTGCCTGCCTGGCAAGCGCAAGGTCCCGAGTTCAATCCCAGGTAGTGAAGGAAAAAAAAAAAAAGACACCTAGTAAGGAGGCCTCTGAACACTGAAGGGAAAAGAAGTCTTGAAGGCAGTGAGAAGAGAATGTCACACTCCCTGTCAAAGAATGCCACTTCCTTGACACCAGGGAGGCGGAAGGGGAGGCATTCAAGTGTTGAAAGAAAAGAATTGTTACCTGTGAATCATATCTGGTAAAAGTATTCAAGAATGTGGAGGCAATAAAGACATTCTCAAATGTTAAGGCAGTGTAACAATGTCTCAATGAAAAATTGCAGGCTCTCTAAAAATGAAAAAAAATAGAAACTCTTGTTTCTTTCTAAAAAAATTTCATTTTAAAAAGAGCAGCTTTTCACACTGGTCAATCTGCCTTTGAAGATCAGCCAGAGGAAGTTCGTCAAACAGGAAGAAAATGATTTGCTAAGGCAACCTTGGGGGATGTAGCTCAGCGGCACTGTGCCTGCCTGGCAAGCACTGGGGCCTGGGTTCGATTTCCGGTACAAAAAAAAAAAAAAAGGAATTTTGGAATATCAGGAAGGAAAGAGTATAAACATGAGAACATAATCAACCAGCCTTCCTCAGAGCTTGGTGAATCATCTCTAACGCTTGATACAAAAGTTACAGCCCCACCTGATCCTCAAGACAATGCCATTCAAAAATGGAGCTGGCTTGGGAGGCTGAGGCAGGAGGATTGTGAGTTTAACACCAGCCTGAGCTACAAAGTGGGCTTAAGGCCAGCCTGAACTGCATAGTGAGACCCTGTCTCAAAAAGACAAAAAAAAAAAAAAAAAAAAGTGAAGCTGGGCATGGTGGGGGGTGCTGTGGAGGGTCCAGCTGCTCAGGAGGATGGCGGGAGCCCAGGAGTTCAAGGCCAGTCAAAGCAACAAAGCAAGAGCCTCATCTGTCCACAAGAATAATTTTCAAGCTAAAAACTGAAATGGGAAAGGTCGAAGAAAGTAAACAGCAGTAACTCTTCCAAACGCCCCCTTTTGGAGAATGTTACCAACATGTATTGCAAGACAGATCAAGATGGGATCCTGGTATTCAAGCATCCTTATGGAGAAGAAATGATTAACAGAGGAAACAGAAAATAAGTATTTACTCAAGCATGGTGGCACACATGTAATTCCAATAACTAAGGATGTAGAGGCAGGAAGATCTCAAGTTTGAGGCCAGCCTGAGTAACTCAAAAAGACCCTGTCTTAATATATATTTAAAAAAAAAAAATTAAAGGGCTAAGGATATATATTAATGCTCCCTTGGTTTATCCCTCAGAATCACAGGAAAGGAAAAAAAGAAAAAGAAAAAGGGAAGAAAATAGGTACCTAAATGGCAGGCCTAAGCCCTAACATATTGAAAATTTACCTTACATCTGGATTTTTTTTTTTTGTACTGGGATCAAACTCAGGGCCTTGCACTTGCCCGACAGGCACTCGTACTGCAACTCAGCCATCTCCCTGGCAGCACATCTGGGTTACTTAAGAAGACCAACAAGAAGGTAGAAATTGTTGTCTATTTTTTTTGTGTGTGTGTACCAGGGATTGAACTCAGAACCCTGCACTTGCCAGGAAAGTGCTTATTCTACTGAGCTATCTCCCTGGCCCAATCTATATTTTTTTTAATGGCTGTACTATCTACTGTTTATAAAAAGTTCACTTTAACTTTCATGCTGCGATGATTAGTATCTGTCATCAGGCTGATTAAGAGACATCTAGAGAGGTTGCAAGGGCTCTAACTTCATGAATGAATTGCTCCACTGCAGAGAGCAGGACTTGGTGCTGTGGGGGCGGGGGGGAGCAGGGCCTACCAGAGGAAGTGATGCTGAGGCGAGCCTTGGGAACTGTCTGGTCCCCAGTCTCTGTCTGTGTTTGTCTGTCTCTTTTCTCTCTCTCTCTCTCTCTGTGTCTGTCTCTATGTGTGTCTCTGTCTCTGTGTCTGTCTCTCTTTCTGTATCTCTCTGTCTCTTTTTTTCACTCTTTGTCTCTATCTCTGTCTCTCTCGTCTCATCTCATTCCCCTCCCCTCCCCTTCTTTCTCTCTCTCTCTCTCTCTGTCTCTGTCTCTGTCTCTCTCCCTTCTCTGCTTCCGCTGTGCCATGAGCATTTTTCCTGTACTACACCCACACCCCACGACCTTGGACCTGGCCGACCATGGAGACAAACCTCTGAAGCCCAGCACCAGAATAAATATTTCCTCCCCTAAGCCATCTCTCTCAGGTATGTGGCCACAGCAATGCAAACTGACCAATACTTGGTGACATTTCATTGAAAAGGAATGTGCTGAGACAGGATTTCAGCCTGAGCAATTAAAACCATGATAGAGCCCCACCAACACCTATCAGGGGAAAACAAACACAACAGAAAAGAACCAACGACCACAGCAAAAGCTAACAAACAAGTATATTGCTGGGCGTGTGGGGAGTGAAATGGTGCCGCCCCTCTGGAACGCAGTTTGGCTGTTTCCTGTAAAACTAAACGCGTCATGGGGCAGGCAAGATAGCTTAGTGAACTAAAGCACCTGTGTAGGCAAGCTTAGGCAAAGCGCAGGAACCATGGTTCAATCCATGGTACCACATGCCTCTCCAGCACCGCCACCAGGGTGGGCTGAGCAGGCCAGGGTCCAGGCATGGTGGCGCAAGCCTGTAATCCCAGCGCTGGGGAGGCTGAAAGCAGGAGGGTCACCATGAATCTGAGCTGTGTGGTGAAACCCTGTAACAACCAAATACATATATATATATATATATATGTATATATATATGTATATATATATATATATATATATATATATATATATATATATATATATATAAAATAAAACTAAACACATCAGGACTGTGAGTCCCAGCAAGTGCCCTCTTAGACACTTGCCCCAAGGGAGTGGAAACCTGCAGGCAAATATCTGCTACAGCCTTTATTTGCAATAGTCTGAGCCTGGAAATTCCCACTGACCTTCAACAGTTGACCAGGTAAGCAAATAGTGGTGGTGTCTGCACCGTGGAGCCCCAGGGTGTGATAGGCAGGCGGAACCAGCTATGCATCTGAATGCACCTGAATCTCCAGGGAACTTGGGGGAGGGGAGTCCCAAAGGGTTCCAAGATGTATAATTCCATTTATAAAATATTCTCAAGTGAGAAAATTGTACAAATGGAGAAGAGATTAATGGAGGAGGAAGGAGGTGGAAGGAAGGAAAGGAAAGGCTGTGGTTATGAAAGGCCGCAGAAGGGTCCCGCAGTGTGGCCACAGTCATTGTCGTCTCTGGGGCAGTAGCCGAAGGTACCTGAAGCCACTTGGGTAACAGATGTGTGTAAATGAGACACACACAGGGACCAGCAAAGCAGGAAGGGCTTTATGGAACCTGCTTCTGTCCGTACACAGCACAGGGAGGGGCATCCATAAAGGGTCCAGAAAGACCTTGCACCTGGAAGTGTGGAGTCCAGCGCTCAGTCAGAGCAGTAAGTGGAATCAGTAGCAATACCAGAGGTGTCTTACTGGGTGGTGGCTTTTGAAGGACATTGTGGAAGAAGGTACATAGTGTCGCTGGGTGTCATTCCTCACATCAGCCATGTCAATCTACGAGCATTTCAGCATTTCAACACACACACACACACACACACACACACACACACACACACACACACACTCATTTTAAAAATAAATGAAGTCAAACCCTGTCCTGACAGCACAGACCTTCAGACCCTCGGCTGTCTGTCCCCCACCCCTGGCGCCACCTCCACCCCTGTCAAGAATGAAGCCCTGCCCAGCGGCCAGCTCTATCACTCCCCTCCACTCCCTCCCCAGTGACCTACAGCACGTCCCCACCTCCAAGTCACACCTTGACTTGCTTTCTCCCTAAAGCAAAACCTGTGATAAGGCCAGCCCTATCTGCAGGTGGTTTTTCTGGGAAAGTGATTCCAGGAGCAGCCGTGGATGGAGAGAGGAAGGAGCCAGGGGCCGAGCTGGCTCAAGCTAGCTCAGAGACTTTGAGGAGTTGCCATCACTATGGCAACGGGTGTCCGGCCCTGGGGGCCTCCCAAGCCTGCAGCAGGGGATGGGGGAAATGGTATTTGTCCATCACGTGTCCCCTCTGCTCTAGGAGAGTCCACAGAGATCATTCCCTGTGCTCCTGGGCTGCATGCCTGTGAGTGACTTGTGGGATCCCTCATCACCCCAAGGAGGATGTAGGAAAAACCAGACTTTAAATGCCAGGAAAAGCCTGTGTCCCTCTGGCTTTGGAACCTGTCCCTGGAAGACTGCTCTCATAATCTATGCATTGCTTGTGCCCACAGAGGGGCTGCCACCCAATGGCTCCAAGCAGTTGGCCCCTGTCCTCAGAGGCCATGAGCTTCGGGCCTGGCAGGGCATGGGCTGCTGGGCTTTGGAGGGTGAAGAGAAGTAGGCACTCACTGGGGTCTTCCAAACTCTTGCCTGCTCTGCTGAAAAATCATCCAGCAGGTGGGGGTGCAGGCACAGCACAGTCCAGGAAACTCCCAGAGCTCTGGGGACAACAGAGCCCAGCACAAGGGGACAAGGACAAAGTAGTACCCGCTGAAGAGCTGAACTGCCAAGGCTAGGAGGGGCATGGGCGTCACAGTTGCAGCACCAGGCCCAGCTGCGTGGTGAGGACCGTGCAGCTCCATCAGGAGGGCTTTGCCCCTCCCTGTGCTGTGTATGGACAGAAGCGGGACCCATAAAGACCTTGCAGCCTGGAAGCGTGGAGTCCAGCGCTCAGGCTGGCTGATGAGAGCTGCCATGTAACCAGAGTGAGAGTACATGTTGGCTGAGAGTGCAGGGATCCCCAGACAAAAGTGGGGCAGGGACTTAGCCCCAGGCCTAATCTGACTGTGGACAGAGGCCCTCCTGTCCACGACATCCCCCTGCAAAGCCAGAAGCAGGTGTCCCTGGGCTCTTAGGGAGCAGCAGAGACCTGGCTGGGATCACTCAGACTGCGTCCTGCTTTGTGGCAAAACATTTAGAACATGCCCTACATCATTTTCCATCCTGACTGAGCACGAGGATGATTTTGTTAAAACCCCAAGATCCTGCTGCAGAGTCTGGGTGGGGCTTTGTTTCCCCTGAAACAGGGGAAGGAACCCACAGCCTCACACCCGCTGGGCAAGTCCTCAGCCCTCAGCACCCCAGCTCTGCGTGGCACTGTTTCAAGGCTCCCCAATTCTCCTGCCCAACCGAGTATGGGACCCTGCACCCAGCTGTAAGATGGGGTGGTGAAGATCCCCACATGGAGGTGCAGTGAGGAGTGAGGAGAACAGTATTTGGGGCCTCAGGACTCTGTCTTCCCAGCTGCCCACTGTGTTGTCAAAGCCCCGTCTCAAAGACAGCTATGCTGAGATCCAGAGTTCAAATCCTGATGCTGTCATCTTCCCCACAACCAGTTTTTAAAAATATAAATCTCAGGTCCCATTCCAGGCCTACTGAATGAGGAGGGTCTTGGCCTTTCCATCAAGCCAGTACCAGGTGTCACAGGCAGCACGGCAGCTCCCCAGGTTTGGTCGGCAACTATAAACCTCTAGGCCTCTGTTTTCCCCTCTGTGAAATGGGGTGATAATAATAACCTAAGCCTAAACCTCTTCCCAAGGGTGGCAAGTGCCTGGACAGCTGAAAAGCGGGGTCCGGAAAGCTAGCCTGCCTCAACCCTAACCCTAACCCAAACCCCACCCCACCCTGGGCTTATCTGCCTCCTCCTCGGCCTTCAGAGCCCTGTGCTACCCCCTCAATGTTTCTTCCTTTCCCTGGATAGGGTTCCGGAGAAGGCACCAGTGGGTGGTCTGATTGGTGGACTTGGAGAGAAGAGGAGACCCCTGCCCCAGCCTCCCCTCCATGGAGAAGAACAAACATCCTTTTGCAGGTTCAGAGCAAAATGAAAGGCAGGGCCCTCTGTTCAGAAAGTATGGACCCCTCAGGACATTGACTGGAGGGCAGTGCTGCTACACAGGACCCCGGGAGGGGTGGGAGACTAGGACCCAGCAGCCCCACCTGCAGGCGGCTGCCTCTGCCAGCCAGGTGGGGTGGGACCAGCTTGCGGCTCTGACTGCCTCTCAGCAGGGCCAAGGGAGCCGCCAAAGCCTGCTGGAGTCGTGGTCTGGGAAGCACCGCTCAATCCTCCAGCCCTCAGCTCCATCCCAGATGTCTCAGGGCCTATCAGCTGCCTGGAGGACTTGGGCCCAGCCATGGACCAGCCCCAGCCCTAGCCTGAGACGTCTGCTGAGATGATGGCCCCCAGACCCTGCCCTGCTCCAGGGACTAGACCACCCTAGCCCCAAAGCCTGTACTAGAAGCCCCTGAGGTGGGGCCCAGGAGGGGACCGAGTAGCCCACCCCTGACTCATCATAGGTTCCTCAGGAGAAAGGAGGCAGCCAGGCCCTGGCACTGCCGGGCTGAGACTCCCTTTTGAGGTGCCTTTCCAGAGCCCCGTGTTCCTGAGACAGCTGGAGCCAAGAAGGGTAGGCATCCCTCTGAGATGCTGAGAAGTGGCCTCCTCCCCTCTACCCACCCCAGCCCCAGGCTGGTTTGTGCTGGAGGGGGCTGACCCCCTCTTTCAGGGTCCCATGAGGACAGCCCCGGTGGGGTGGGGTGGGGTAGAGAGGCAGAGGGCTGTGAAAGGGAGCTGCAGAGCCTCCAAAGCCCCCCTCTCCCCAAGCTGGCACTTGATCCTCATCTCTGCTGCCTAACCTCTCCCACCAGGGACTGAGCACTTGAACTCCTTTTAAATAAGCCCTTGAGGGCGCAGAAGAAATTGTTGCCAGCCACTCAAAAGTCCCACTCCTTGTTCCTAAGGGCGGTCGGTGGCTTTGTGGCCAGCTGTTGTGGGCTCCGGGCTGTCTCTGGAGATCTGCCATCTGGAAGAGGGTGCACCCTGGGGAGGTGGCATTGCACCCCGAAGATTGTTTGCTGGTTGCCTGGCTGGGCTTTCCTCTCATTCTTTTCAGCCAGAGCCAGAGGGAGCCCGTGCAGCAGGGCTAGGCAAGGCTCAAAGCCTTTTTTTTTTTTTTCCTAGAAATTACATTGCAGCTCTGGTGAAGGATAAAAGGAACCGTGATAAATCTCCCAGCCTGGCCCCTGGCAGGTCACAGGGTACATCCGTCCCCAAGTCATGGCACAACCAGGTTCCACCCTTGGCACACAGGAAGTCCGGTCCTCAGACAAAACCCAGGTCACAACACTGAATGTCACACAGACAGCGAATCCTTTTTTAGCATGAATGTGCCCCAAATTTGTGGGTGGGAGATGCTCTAGATTTTTATTTGCCAAATCTGACAACCTTAATAACTGAAAGATGTCAAGTTATTGGGGTTAGGGTTTTGAATTTCTAAGTCTTACCCTGGTGAGAGAGAGAGCAACAGCGACAACAAAAAGAAACTTAAGTGAAAGGAAGAACAAATACTCTATTATCATTATTTGTTTTTAATTTTAATGTATATTTGCATAGAAAAAAAAAAAACATAGATGCAGACACCATTCCTGTGTGAGACACACGGGAGAGATGGCCAGACATAATAAAGATAGGACAGGGCGGTGCAAAGGTCTGTCCTCTCCTTTGTTTTCTTTTTTTAAAAATTTACTTTTACTTTTTATATGTACTTGGTAGAGGGTTTCACTATGCAGCTCAGATTTATAGTGATCCTCCTGTTTTCAGCCCCCACCCCCACCCCAGTGCTGGGATTACAGGCATGCACCTCTATGCCAGGTCTTGGTGGCCAGCTCAGCATGCAGTGCCAGGGATCAAACCCCGGCCCCTGCGCTTGCCTGAGCAGGTGCTTAGTCCACTGAGCTATCTTACCTAAGCCCTGTCCTCTCCTTCCTTGCTTCCCTCCCTGTGTCTCTCCTTCCCTCCTTCCTTTCTTCCTTCCCTCCTCTTCCAACACTTCTTAATGAAGATCCATGATGTTACAGTAAAAGACAGAGTTTAAACAATCACATGAAGACTCTGTTTTCAGCATAGCTGCGGCACTGTTTTTTGTTTGTTTGTTTGTTTGTTTGTCTGTTTTTGGCATAATCGGGGATTGAACTCAAACCCTTGCGCTTGCCAGGGAAGCTCTTATTCCATTGAGCCATCTCCCCAGCCCCTGCTGCACTGTTGAGAGATGATGGAATAAAGGAAACATTTCCCCCCACCCCTGCGAACCCCGGAACCTCTCCAACACCCCAGTAGAAGCTAGGAGGGGTGCACTCCCTTCCTCCTCCTCCAGGCTGTGTCCAGCACACTCACAGTCTAGAGCTGAGCCCAGGTGGCCTCAGGGGCCCACACTGAGCTTCCCTACCAGGCCGGGCTGTGCTGCGCTTGGCTATCTTTTTATTGTTTCCAGTTTCCGCCCTGCCTGGTAGCTGTCATTCCTCGCTGAAGCCCTGCCAGCTCTTCCCACTTCCATTCTCCTTCTAGGCCTTGGTGGCAGGTTGGGAGGTGCCACAGTGGGAAGGGTGTGCAGAGATCAAGGCAAGCTCCAGACTCTACCTCCTTCCGGAACTGCCCAGCCCAGCTCTGCACACAGGCCCCTCTCCCAGCCTCTGAGCTCCCTGTGTGGCTAGGAAAGTATCACAGGCGCCTAGGAGGGCTTGCCAGACAAGGACACCCATGGAAGTGATTCTAGGTCCTACTTCAGCACCCACCCTTATATCTCCACACTTCCAGCTTGTGTAGCTCCCAACACTCTAGGATAAAAAAACGGGGGGGGGCTTGCCCCTTGGAACTTGTGGCCCCAAATTGAGCAAGGCCACAGGACATAAGGATTTGAAGTAACCGAATAAAGGTATATTGTTTGGTTCAGATGGAAAAAACAGAACCACTCTGACTATTGTACAGGCCTGAAATTAGGAACTTACAAACCCATCAGGAAGATCAGGCACTTAGGTCTCCCTGGCCCCCCAAAGACCTCCTAGCTGCCCACGAGGAAGTCAGTTCTCCACCACAGCAGGAAGGTGGTGGGGACTCCTGGGCAGGCAAAGGGTCACCAAGTGCCTCAGCCACCTCATTGCTGCTTTTACAACCCCACCCCAGCAGCCCTGGGGCCAGCCAGCCAGCAGCTCCCCCCACTAGGAAGCCAGGAAGACCAGCCCAGAGGGCACCCTGAGAACAGGGCAGCCCGAGCAGCACTGTTTCCAGTTCTGTTCTTGAGGAGCTGGCTATCTCTTGTATCCCAAGGATAAGACCACGACCAGCTTGGACCTTACAGAAGGGTCCTCTGGAGACGCACATGGGTGCAGGTGATGGGGACAGCCCTCGGCTGGCTCTAGAGTCTGCCTGCTACTGGTGCCGGACACTTCAGCTCATGACCTGGTCATGAGCTGAAGTGCTTTGTAATGCTAAAAAATGAGGGGAACCCAGGCCTGGCGCAATGGTTATTTGGTGGAAATCCTTTGTCTCTCCCTCCATAGTGGGCACCAAAGTGATTCCTCATCCTTGGCCTGACCAGGTCCAGAGGAATAGGTGGGCAGCTCAGAGAGGGGACAGGGCCACATGGAGGTGCTACTACAACGGCAGGAAGCTTTCAAGTACTTCCCTCCAAGACACATCATGTGGGTTGGTTGCACCTAGCTGTGGGGGGGGGGGATGCCTATACCACAGAAGTTGGCAAAGAATACAAACCAAGGCCTTTATCTATATTCCTCAGAACTGGGTCTTAGACATTTACCAGGGCAGGGAATCCAACTTGGTGGTAGAATGCTTGCTTAGCATGTGCAAGGCCCTGGGTTTTCTCCCAGCTCAGGAGAAATAAAATATCAACATGCCATTGGTTAAAGCTGAGGCCAGGAAGGTAGCTGAAGCCTCTGATAGGCTGTGATCTACAAAGATCTCCATTCTGGCTACACAGAGGGTCCCCTGGGGAGTTTTGCCCAAATCCCAGACCCCAATACCCAGCCCAGATGCGGAGACAGGGAAGCCAAAGAAGTCACCACCACAGCAAGCCTGGGGGATGGGCGCAGGCCAGCCAGTACATGATTGCCTGTGAGCAGAAGGGCCTGTGACTGCAAAGCACCCCCAGTGCAGACAGAATGGAGGCAAAGGCCAAAGTCTGCACGTGAGCTAGGAGTGGGGAGCCCCAGGGGCAGCGAGGCTGGCGGAGACAGCAAGCAGGTGGGCCAGGGGATGTGGGATTCCCTCCTGGGACATTTCAGCTGGGAGGGTTGGGGATAGCTGCATTCTGCCCTCTGAGTTCACCTGCACAGAGACTGGGGGCTGAGGGAGGCAGCCGCTAATAGTACACATGACCCACCAGCATCTGGCAGAAATGTTTCTCCTTTCAGCTCTAAGCAACCAGGAGCATGTGTGGCAGAGAAGATAATGGGAGCTTTCTGTATTTAGAAAACAACAGTGCATGCAGTTGCGAACTGAAGTTAAAAACACCCCAGAGCAAAGGAGGAAAATAATAATCAGCAGACTTTCTGCCCGGAGGTGCCAACAGTGGTGGGCACCTCCAGTGTAGCTATGCTTCCCCAGTGCCCAGCTCAGATATCTCAGTAGTGGGCAACCTGGGGCCCTAGACAGGTAAGGAGAGTCGAGAGAGCTGGGCCACTTCCAGCTGCCCCGGTGAACACCAGCTCTCAGCCCAGACACTGGCCCAGGCTGAGCCCCATCCTGAGCCCCCACCTGTCTCTTGCTGCTAGGCCACGGGTCTTTGTAGGGCACAGCCTAGGTTTGTGCAACCTCAGTGGTGTGGATCTGCTTCAGGGCGCTCCCTACTCAGCAGCTATTTCCCCTCGACTCCTGCAAGAACCCAAGAGGGGCCCTGGCCTCCCAGGTGTAGCCCAAGCAGCCCAATACTGGCCTGCTCTTTGGCTTGCCAGGAAAGAACACTGACCATGAGCACTTTCTCATATATGCACCCGTGGCTCCAGAACACGGGGCCTCATCCACTTACTCCAAATCCCATCCCACTAGCTCTCTCCCAGCACATGAACACCTTTCCAGGGTCCTGTTGCCTTCCAGCCCACCTCTACACTTTTGTACTCTGACAGTTTGTGCTGATGTGCTGGGCTGTCAGTCTGGGGCATACACGTGTGCACGTGTGTGCATGTATGTGTCTGCCTGTCCCTCTCTATCTCGCTGCGTATTGAGGCTACTCTCTCTGAGGTCTCCTATGTCATCCCCAGGGACTGCTTTGTGCATCCCCTGCTTGCCCATGAGCCTCCCCTTTTCCTTAACCCTGTCTCTGCTGCCTCCTTCTCTTTCAGGGCACCTTTCTGTCAATATACTCTTTGTTTTTTAGCCAGCTCAGCATGCCCTGAGGGCAGGTCTGGAGAAGCATGTAGTGCTGGGGATTGAACCACGGTCCCCTGCACCTGCTTAAGCTTGCCTAAGCAGGCGCTTTAGACTGCTGAGCTTTCTCTGGGCCCGTGCCAATACACTCTTGGCTGCCACTGGGCTTCTGCTACTCTTCCCTTTTTTTTTAATAACCTCTAAGTTCTGCCAATGTCTGACGGCAGGATAGAGCCCCAATAAGATGTCCAAGGGTGCATCCTCCTGGAGACCCTAATGCCTGGGCCCTGGGAGCTATGCTGCCCAAGATGAAGACCTTAAGGGCTGGCCTCTGACCACATCAGGCTGAAGCTCAAGTGGCTCCTGACTACATAGCCGCTGCCTTCTCCACCAGCCCCTTCTCCCTCCGCTGCGGTGTTCTACCCAGCCCTGGCCCACCAGTGGCCTCCATGCCCAGCATGGCCCAGCTCAGGCACCGCTTGCACCTGTAGTCCCCTTGGTCAGGTGTGGAAGCTCCGGCCCGTACGGCCTCAGTAACCTGTTCTGTTTGCCTGTTCTTGTCCACCGCATTCTCGGCTGCCCAGGTAATCCCCGAGTGTGCCACTGAGAGCAGAGTGCTGACCACACCACTTGTCAAGTGTGGGGTTGCTGTGCGGCTGCGATCAGCGTCTGGGGAGCTCAAATAAATCCTTTGGATTTCTGAAGGCCATTATCTCAGGGATTCTACAGACAGTGCTGGGCCCCAGCCATGGCCTGCTGGGACTTGGAGGTGGCCCAGAAGCAGGGGTCACTTGGGGCATCCTCCCACTTGCTAAGATGGAATCCTGATTGTGCAGCCTGCAGCTTCTCCAGCAAATACCAACAAATGGGGTGGCTCAAACAACAGAAATGTCTTCTCTCACCTTTCTAGGATCCAGAAGTCTTAAGTCCAGATGTCAACAGGGCCACACTCTGGCGGGGGTAGTAAACCACCCTGCCTCTTCCACAGCACTGCTTAGCTTATAGTTTCATCCCTCCCTCTCTGCCTCTCTTCTACACCTGCCTCCAAAGTTCTCTCTTCTTACAAGGATGCCTGTCCCACTAAAGGAAGGGCCTGCCCTCATCCAACACCACTTCATTTTGACAACCTGGTTACACCCAGCACAAACCCCATCTCCAAACAAAGTCATATAACCACAGCTGGCCATTCATTTTTTGGTAGGGAACACTTCAGCTGGCATCAGGGTGGTCCCAGAAAAATATAGGAAGGCTCAAAGGATCATGCAGAAGCCTGAAAGTGTCAGACAAGGAGGACATCTCCACAGTTGCTGCTGCCACTAAGAAGAGTTTACAGAATGAGAAGGGGGGCAGAGGGAAAAGAAAGAGACACAGAGGTTGGAAGACCTGCTGTGGCCCCGTCTGTAGCTAGCAGGGGATCAGACGCCCAGGACAGCCCTCTAGAAGCCATCCTCCTCCCAGTCCACTCAGGGTTCCAGCCCTTGCATCTCCCTGAGCAGCCAAGAGCCAGGCCACCAGCCCCACAAGACACTCGCACAGACCTGTCCTCAGGGATGCAACCCCATAATTACTCTCAGCGGCCAGCAACCCAGCAACCGGTGTCCTTGTCAATGATAAGCCGCCTAGGGTGGGAGGCGTGGCAGCCCAGACACCTCGGAGGTGCCCACGTTCTGCTGACATCAGCAGCTTCCGCTCTGCTGCCTGTAACCAAAGCACAGCAGACATGCACTGGGAGGAGGAGGCTTCCCCAGGAAACCCGAGCTGGGCTGCGCCGCCTGCCTGAGGCCAGCCTGAGGCCACCAGGACGCTGCTGCTGCCTCCCTGGGTGGGAAGGTTAGCAGTGAGCCAGTGAGCTCTGGTGAGCAGACTGCACATTATTGACATAAACTTTCAGGCACCACAGAGACCTGCGAAGGTCACCCCCTTGTCCTGCCTCTGATCTTAGAAAGTCCTCCTGGGCCGGCGTCTGGGGAGGATGGCTGGAGGTGGCACTGTCTATTTGTGGTTGTTTGGGCCAGGCAGAAGCCCTGTGCCCATTCCATTTTACTTTTATATATAGATCCCTTAAAATTTTAAATCATTCAGGCGGGCCAGGTGCTGAGGTGCACCACCTACAGTCCCAACTGCTGCAGGGGCTGAATGAGGAGAGTCTGTAGCCAGCCTGGGCACAGATCAAGACCCTGATTCAAAATTATCATTGCCATCATCACATGAGTGGCTCCTCCGATGTGCCTATCAGACAATGCTGACCTGGACCACCCCTAGAAACAGCAAAGCCCACCGCCCTGCTCACTCCGAGGGGAATCAGACCTGCCACTGGCCGAGGCACCTTGCACTGGGCGCTTGACCTCCCTGAGACTCTCCTGTGAAGCAGAGAATCCTCCTGTCTGTCACAGCCCACCTGGAGAAGGGATGAGGAGTTTTGCAAAGCACTTAGTGTCCTGACAGCCAACAGAGGCATTGAGGGAGGAGAGCGCAGTCAGGCCAGTTCCTGTGTGAAACACGCACTGTATGCATTCCAGCAGAAAGAATAGCCAGGCAGGAGTCTGAGCACCAGCTGGGGATATGAGGAGGTGCCTCAGAAATGGCAGGCATGTCCCACCATCCTGGAATTTACAGTCTGGTGGAGGAGATAAGGCACACATGCACACAGGTGTGAAACGGGTTCAGTTGTCCTATGCGGTGTGATCAAGAGTCAGCAAGAGAGTGGCTCGTGTGGGGGAGGCAGGGTGGGGCTGGGCAGCATCTCCTCAGGGTGCAGCAGAGCTGGGGCTGGCTGGGGCAGCCGTTGGATACAGCAAGATCAGCACACCGGAGGGCTCTGAGGCCGTGACATGCGTGA
Organism: Ctenomys sociabilis; assembly: GCA_004027165.1. Lineage (NCBI taxonomy): Eukaryota > Metazoa > Chordata > Mammalia > Rodentia > Ctenomyidae > Ctenomys > Ctenomys sociabilis. The sequence continues at coordinate 29,514 of PVKA01011392.1, forward strand.
CATGCGCAGACCATGGGGATGGCGTGGCACTTACAGTCCTGGTACAGACCCTGAGAGACCATGTGGAAGCATTTAGTCAGTACCAAAGCCTCAGTTTCCTCATCTATAAAACACCAGAGCTCGTAGAAGGAGCTGGCATATAAGTGAAAGTCTTCCTCCTGCCTGAGATGCTGATATGACCTTCACATCAGTCCCTTTCCTAAACAGACTGGAGCTCAAAGGGGAGCCATGGAGAAAGTGCTCTGCAAGGGGCTGTCCAGACAGGGAAGGGACAGAGCCAAGGCTGAGGGATGGGGGCAGGGGGTAGAGAAGATGCTGTGTGGGTAGACTCCAGCATGAAGAGGAGGCTGGACTCTCAACTTGCCCTCCACCAAGGATTTGAACATTTGCAAAGGACCCAAGCCAGAGGCCAAGGGAAAGAAAGGCAGGGCAAGACCTTACATGTCCACTTTTCTGGACCTTTCCCTTGCCTTTAGCCGAAATTCTGGGGTTCTGACTGGCACTATGCTGTGGTCATTTAGTGGCCTGCTGTCTCGGTCTTTCATCGTATCTTGCAGGTCTGTGCAGGGAGTGACATAATAGTCAATTTGGGGATCCAGCTTGGTGAGGTAAAGGGGAGCCCAGAGCCACAGGTGGGAGAAACTGAGACCTCAAGTACCCCAGGGGTCCAATCCTGACTCCACCCCATGCAACCTCTGGGACCCCAAATAAGAGCACTGTCTTCTTTCACAGAGAAGATGAAGGTGTCACCTCCCTCCAGGAGAGCATGCTGTCTGCCCACTACCTTTCCTGGAGGTCCTCAGTGTTCCTGAGCTTGTGCTGTGCCCCTCAGCAGTGGCCCTGTCTGCAGAGGGAAGGGACACATCTGTGTGTCTCTTTTCCCACATTGTTTTTTTTTTTTTTTTTTTTTTTCTGGCAGAACCAGGGATTGAACTCAGACCCTTATACTTGCCAGGGAAGCACTTATTCTATTGAGCTATCTCCCTGGCCCAAACAATGTTTTTTTTTTTTTTTTTTTCCTTTTCTGCATTATAAATGACCATTTGCCATCGGGTCTGCCCTCATCCAGGTTGATCTCATCGAGAGAGCCTCCCTTAGATTACAACTCGAAAGATCTGTGCCAAATAATGTCCCCACACATAACATCACTCTGTGACTCAGTATCCCCCAGAAGGCTGAAGACAGTGACAATGTCTCAGGCAGGACAAGAACACATCTACCAAGTGCTCAGCCTGTGCATGATAGGCAAACAAGCCGCCCCCACCATCCTCCCCAGTGCCTCCTTCTGAACCATAAGCTGAGAGTAGTGGGCACCTGTGTTTGCTTAAGCTACTCAACACTGCAGCAATCTCTGGGGCCCCTGGAATAACCAGGTAGAACCTGTCTTCTCCTTTGTAGGCAGAGATAAGAAACACTTTTTTAAAATGTATTTGGTACAGGGTCACTACACAACTCAGACTCCTGATCCTCCTGTTTTCAGCCTCACCAGTGCTGGGATTACAGGCGTGTGCCACCACACCTGGACTTGGTTGCAGACTCCACATGCCCCAGGGATAGGGCTAGCATGGCACGCAGTACTGGGGATCAAACCCCAGTCCCTGTGCTTGTCTAAGCAGGTACTTAGTCCACTGAGCTACCTCACCATCCCCAAGATGCACTTCTGAAAGGAGGTGAGAGCCTGGTGCTCACGACTTCTGGGCATTGCCATTTGCAGAACCTGATGGAGCCAGCTCTGGTTCTCAGCACAGGGTGGTGGGTGGCTCCTCAAGAGCTGGACAGTACCTCACCCATCACCCCACTCTTCTTCTACCCCTACTCAGACTACACATTAGCTCCACCTTGCCCTGCACAGATGGGCCACTTGGACCAGGCCCTGTCGTCTAAGGCTAGCCCCAGGCCAAGTGCTAAGGAGCCCCCTCATACACAAGCTTAGGATCCAACACAGATGATTCAGACACCCTGATCCAGGCTCCATATCTCAGAGAATCCCCCACCTAACAGCACAGAGCTCTGCCTCCCCAGGGTTGCTTCAATCCAGATCACTCTTGCCCTTTACTGAGGATTTCCTGGGAGTCACTGAGCCCCGAGTTTACCCTGAAGGAGGAGAGCTTCCTGTCTACTTGAGGACAGCCATAGGCAGAGGAACAGAGCAACACCCACCGCACCACTCCTCAGTCCCAAGTCTACAAACTCCAAAGGGCTCCATAGGCTCACAGAGGCCTCTTGGCTCTGGAACTTTCACAAGACCCAGGGGGATGGGCTAGGGATTTAGCTCAGCGCACAGCACCTTTCTGGCAAGAGTGAGGTCATGAGTTCGATCCCAATGAACACACAGAAAGACAGCTACCTCCCCTGGTACATCACAGAGTAGGCAGCTCCAGTCCTCAGCATAGGCTGGTGCTCAGGTCAGCCAGAAAGGGGCAGAGTCAGGTCCAAGATGGAATTTACCCCATCAGGGAAACCCAGGCCCCAGATACCCCACCTCTGCCCTGACCAGCAGAGAGCAAGGGCCAGATCCCTGGATATGACTTCTAACCTGGCTTCTCTGCCCTGGAAACCTCCCTGTTTTTTTGTTTTTGTTTTTGTTTTTTGGCATTAATTGGGGATTGAACTATTGAGTGAAGAGCCTTTGCAGGGAGCTACTTTTGTGAGAAACTTTCACTAACTTGCCCAGGCTAGGCTGGAACTTTTGATCCTTCTGCCTTAACCTTCCAGAATGCTGGGGTTCTAGGCACACACCACCACACCCAGCCCTCTCTGTCTTAATAATAAAATAAAAACCAAATCTGCAATCACAGCTCACCTGCGAGGCGAGCTCACTGTGGCCAGGGACTGTGCTCCATTTGCTTGGCAATTCAGTTAACCTGCGAGTGATGACCAACAGTTTTATGCTAAGCTTTGGGGCCTGGGAGATGGCTCAATGCAATAAGCACTTCCCTGGCAAGCGCAAGGGCCTGAGTTCAATCCCTGGTTTTGCAAAAAAAAAAAAAAAGACTAGTCCTAAGCTTTGTTTTCTGCATGGGGATATAGGACAATAGCTGGACCTTACAAGGTGAATAAATAGCAGGACTTGGGTACTCTGGCTGCTGGGGTTATCAGCAAACACGCACTCTGAGCTGGGAGAGATGCAACTTCTGAGATATCTCCGGGAAGATGACAAGTTAAAGGAAAAACCAGCCACCAAAGAGGGCAATCACCTCATGGCTCTCAGCCCCCAGCACGTGTGAAGACTCCAGGCTTTTTCCCTAGGCCTGCTTCCCAGGCAAGGACAATCTAGTCTGAATTCCCTGTCACATGCCAACCTGCCCCCCTACTCTGCTCCCCTCACCCCTATCACCCCTTCTTTTGCCTTCCTTCTGACCCTCAAACTGCCCAGGGCCTTTGCCCCTATGGTCGATACTCCTCCCAGGAACAACCCTCCTAGCTCATACATGACTGGCTCCTCCTCCCCATCAGGCTACGATTCAAGTGGAGCTTCCTCAGCAAGGCCTTTCCCTGTTCACCCAGGCTAAAGCATGCTTAGTACAAACACATTAAAAGAAAAAAAAAAAAAAAAATCAAACCCCCACAAAAGATAATTCTTTCCCCAAAACAAGAAGAGGGTCAAGGCTGAGGTTAGACCAGTCTGTCCTTGAGTTCAGCAGATACAGATAGGTCAAGAGAGCTGTTGTGTTCGATTCTGGGACTCAAGGTCCCCTGACAGCTGGGAAGACAGGGCCAAGAATAACAGGCATCCATGCAGGGGGCCTAGGACCATCTGCCTTCAGGATGCCGCCTCAGGTCTGACACTCTGGGACTTCATGCAGCCCACATGAAGGAGCAGAATGTCTTAGGGCCAGACATAGAGTTGCACCCCTGTAATTCCAGCTCCTGGGAGGCTGAGAAAGGAGGATCACAAGTTTGAGGCCAATCCCCGGTTCCACCAAAAAAATAGTTTGAGGCCAGCATGGGCTACTTAGAAAGTTTGAGATCAGACTAGGCTACACAGATCCTGTCTCATCTCAAAAAAACAAACTAATGCCCTTGAAATTACAGCTGAAGGAAACTTTCCTAGAAGGCTGCCCCACCCTCCAGGCCTGGACTTCACCACCCTCCACTGCCCTACCCAACATACCCTCAGCTCCACCCTCAGCCCCGACCCCTGATACTTGGCTCTTGACACCCATGGGTCCTGGGTGGTCTCTCTTTCTGTCTCCTTGCCCTCTTGGGGGTTGGTTACTGTGGAGCTCAATTAGTCTGCTTGCCCCCATTTTATAAAGCATATTCTGTTTATTTATGATAAACTAAATGCAGCCGGGCGTGGTGGCGCATGCCTGTAATCCCAGCACTTGGGAGGCTGAGGCAGGAGGATTGTTGTGAGTTCAAGACCAGCTTGAGCTACAAAGTGAGCTTAAGGCCAGCCTGAACTGCATAGTGAGACCCTGTCTCAAAAAGACAAAAAATAAAAAAATAAAAAAATAAAAAAAAAATAAACTAAATGCATCCTCTAGACAGGGTCCTATGTGAGGAGTCAGCAAACATTTACCATTATCAGCTGGTTCTCTGGAGAAAAGAAAATACATGCACACTATATTGATTTATAAATTGTACTGATACATAAAATGCATAGCACATAATTAACAAATAATAACTAAATATACCATGGTCTTCATAGCAAAAGCTGTTCCCTTAGCAAATTCATAGAATCCTTATGATGTCTCCTGCCAAACTCTGTCACCAGAAGCTAACCACCTTTGGGTTGGCAAGATAGCTCAGTGGACTAAAGCACCTGCTTAGACAAGCTTAGAAAAGCCCAGGAACCTCAGTTCAATCCCAGGCCGAGTGGCACATGCCTGTAATCCCAGGGCTGGGAGGCTGATGGTAGGAGGATCACCATGAGTCTGAGCTGCAAAGTGAGACCCTGCAGCAACAACAACCAAATACATTAAAAAAAGAAGCTGGCTGTCCTTACAAGCAATAAATGAGATATATATATATCTCAACTACACAGGGCAAGCACAAGGCCCTCAGTTCAATCCCTGGTTTCACCAAAAAAAAAAAAAAAAAAAAACCTAGTAGCACAAAATGAAAGGACAAGGAACTGCATGAGACTGGTGTGCTTGCAACAACTGTGGGTGGCTTCCACGAACCAGATGCAGCCTTCCAATACCAGGAGCACATGTCCACCAAGTGAGCGTGGCAGCTTTTAGTGTGGCTGGCATTGTTAGGGTTGTTCTGTCCCTTCATTTGCATGGATATGGTACCAGAGACTGAACCCAGAGCTTTTGCATGGCCTACCTCCTTAGCTTTGTTGAAAATTCTTATTTTGAGACAAGGTCTTGGTAAGGCACTGAGCTGTCCAGGCTGGGGTAAGATTTGTGATCCTCCTGCCTTAGTCTCCCTGAGTGCTGGAATTGCAAGCATGCTTCTGGCCTCTTTTACCATTTCATTTAAAACTCTATTTTCTTCTTAAGTCTAGGAAGTCAACAGAGCATAAACCACACCCTGATTTGTAGTGTCCATAGATTTCCACAGCATAAAATCTTACCCCGTGGCTGGTTTCAACCTCCCAGTGTGGTGCCCCTTGTCATGAACTGGGAAAGGCGGATGGTGGCCCTTGGCATAGCTTTCAGCTCTTCCGCTGTAGTGGTGGGAACACATATCCACGTGACTCTTCTGTTTTTTTACTTTGCTTCTCTTTATCTACAGTAGTCAATAAACTCAGTGATGTGGTGAAGATTTTATTACCAAGCAGGCTTTATAACGAATGCCTTCACTCGATGTGAAGATAAAGCAAGTGTTCTGGGTATTTCCAGGTAAGCCCAGCTAACAGCCAGGTGTGCAAGCTGTATTTTTACCTTGGATGTTTTCATGATGAACTTATCAGGACAGACCCCCTTAAGTCAAGGAGTTCTGCATTATGTTTCTAGCATACAGATACAACAGGCATATATAACCTCCAAACCAGGGAAGTAGGAACTTGTTGCCAAGCATAGGAAGGAATGTGATATGTTTATTGCTCTTGTTATTACTACAAGTTATTTAATGGAAAATTTGAATATTTTATTTGTGATAATGGTTATGTTTAAGAACAGGCTCTCAGGACCAGCCAGGTAGCTCAGTAGATTAAAGCACCTTAGGCAGACTCAGGGCCCGGGGGTTCCAACCCCTGGCATGCCATGCCCCCCCCCACAAGGGCGTGCTGAGCAGGAGACTGAGACTGGACATGGTGGCGTGTGCCTGTAATCTCAGTGCTTGGGAAGCTGAAAACAGGAGGATCACTACGAGTCCGATCTGTATAATGAGACCCTGTAGATCCTGTACTGAATACATTTAAAAAGAAAACAAGAGCAGGTTCTTAACATTTTTTAAAAATGTAGTTATGGGCTATGGCAGGCCATTGTGGGTTCCCACAGGCCAACATATGCAGCAGAAGTTCCTGGAGCCCCCACCAAAATCCTACTCATGTAACATTCACTTGATACTTCCTGGGCACCTTCTGTGTGCCGGGCACCATCTTAGATGCTGGAGACACCCTAGGGAAGACAGCTGAGCCTGCCCTTGGAGGCTGGTACCTGGTAGGAGAAATGGGCTCAAAGCGTGGTCAGTACACAGCCACTGGAGCAGGAGCATTGTTACGGTTTATTTATTTATTTATTTATTTATTTATTTATTTATTTTTGTCTTTTTTGAGACAGGGTCTCACTATGCAGTTCAGGCTGGCCTTAAGCTCACTTTATAGCTCTGGCTGGTCTTGAACTCACAACAATCCTCCTGCCTCAGCCTCCCGGGTACTGGGATTAAAGGCCTGCACCACTACGCCCAGCTAGTGTTATGATTTATATCTAGGTGTCCTCATAGGTGGGACTTTGGGGAGGTGCATGGAAAGGAGTATGAGATACGGGGTTGGTCCACTGATGGGATTATGTTAGAAGGTGAAGCCTGATGGAATGGGGGGAGGTGATCACTGTGGGCAAGGCCTGGAAGCCTCTATTTCTCCTTTCCTCCCTTCCTCCCTCTGCTTCCTGCATTCCATGCCACAGGGAAGTGTCCTCTGCCATCCACCCTCTGCCATGCAGTCCTTCCTTAGAGCCAGCAGAGAATGGACTGAAACCTCTATAAACTGAGCTAAATAAACCTCTCCTCTAACCTGTGGGTGTTAGGTATTTTGTCCCAGCAATGAGAAAGCAACTAAAACATACAGAGAGGTCAGGAATGTGGGAAGTAGTAGGGAGAGGCCCTGATAACTGGATGGCTCAGGGCCAGCTAACGGAAAAGATGATGTTGGAGCAAAAGTTTGTGTAGGAAGGAATCTGAGGAAGCACATTTCAGGCCACAGCTACCTCCAGTGCAAGGGCCCTGCGGCAGTAAACATGCTGGGCATATTTAAGCTCAGCAGTGGGGCACAAGTGGCTACAGTAGAGCATGCAGGGATAGAAGGGTGGAAAAGAAAGCTATAGGGTAAGAAGCAGGTCACACCAGGTCTTTGAGAACTCTATGAGGTGTTGAACCAATGAAGTCTTCTTTTCTTCTTTCAGATAAACTAACTGAGGCCCAGACTCACACAGGTAGCAAGTGGAAGCCAAGAGAAACACAGACCATGCTGGCTGTAACCATTTGGGCAGAGGGACTGCCAGAAGGGGTCAGTGTGCCCCAGCTCCAGCCTGTCTCCTTTGTCTGAGGGTCCAGTTGGAGTCTAGCCAAGAATCTTTGACTCTCGGCACCTTTGATGTGGGAGAGTTAGGGGTCGCAAGGAGGAACTGAGACCCCCATCAGCTGTCAGCACTCTGGGTGTGAGGTAGCTCCCACAACAGAGCTGAAGACAAGTGCTGTCAGGAGCAGGAGGACCAATAGCTGCCCGTGCCTGTAGCCCTGTCAGGCCCGACAGGGGCATCTTTTCCCCACTAGGAAGGCTGGATGACAGAAGCTGGGGGTGGGGGTGGGGGGTACACAACCTCACTGGTAGGAGAAAAGAAAAGGCACCTGAAGCTGGGAGAACTGCTCAAAGGGAGATCCCAGCAGGCTGGAGATCCAACAGGCTGACCAGACCACACCTCAAAAGCCTGCCTAGGGCTGGGGAGATAGCTCAGTTGCATAAGTACCTGTCTGGCAAGCACAAGGTCCCAAGCTGGGCCCCACACCACCCTCTCCTCTGCCCCAAAGGCCTCATTGTCTTGCCAGGAGTGAACCTGATGTTCCCAACAGGGATGACAAGATTAAAGAAACCTGCTCTCTGCTGAGAACTTGGTCCTTGTGAGCTGGTTTGCTGAGGGTGGAGACCAAGAGGCCAAGAGGCCAAGAGACCCAGGGGAACCAGAATCCTGACAGGAGAAAGGTCACATCCAAGAAGAGCTAGCAGAGAGGCCACAGTAAGATGCTGCCAGGTGAAAGGATAGCTTGCTTCCAGGGAAGACAGACCCACAGGGCTACCCTCAGAGTGGCCTCAGGATGGTTTCATGCTTGACATCTTAAAATTCTGCATAATCTTTGCATAAAGGCCTTCCTGGTTTCTTTTTGTGTTGCAATCCGAACCCAAAGGCCCCTAGACTTGTAGGGGCTGGCAGGGAGGTGGGTCCCTCATGAGCAGGTCTCCCAGGATAAAATGGACAGCTTCCCATGAACTGGGATATTCTTTGTGTCACATCAAGTCAGAAGCAAGGGTGGAAGTGAGGAAGAAAGGAAATTCTGGGTCCTCAGACCAGATATCCTTGCAGGGATGGGGCTCTGGGGGGCTCCCTCTCTTGGGAACCTGGTCCTCATCTTCCTAATCCTCTGGCCCAGCTAGGACCCTGCAGCCCTCCAGGCTATTTAGGGAGTAGCAGGGGCTGACTGCTTGAAACAGACAATTATGGCCAGTTGGACGGGCCTGTTCAATACTCTATCGACAGGTTCACCTTGGTAACCTGCAGCCTGCTCCTCATCAGCCCTGCTACCTCCTGGTGCTGCTCTGTCCTTAAAGGCACATTTCCAGAGCCTCCCAGCCAGCACAGGACCTCAAGGGAGGGGAGAGGGCTGAGCACCTGCAGAAAGGGGGGGACCCTCCCTGCCTGATGCAGTCCCATTTCCGCTCTGTAGCAAAAGACTCCCCTTTGTGTCCCCACGCCCCAGTCCGAGGAATCTGACAATAAAGCTCTTGTTATCCAGGGACTGGGGCTGCAGGAGGTGGATGTTCCCGCTTTAGCTCAGCCTTGGGGGGGGGGGTCTGTGCTGGGAGAGAGGAGCAGCGTAGACGGAGAAATCACTGGTCTGCGTTGCTACTAATCAGGCTTCTAATGAGCAACATGAAAAATGAGGGCAGCCTCATCAACACTGCTCAGGAGCAGCGCCGTTGGCTCTGTAGGCTATGTCCACAAGCACCAGCCTTGCTGTTCCAAACACCGGAGCTGCCCAGAGCTGGAACACTGTCCACAGGACACAGGCAGGTGCCACAGCAGAGCAATGTGTCTCTTGGGAATCCTTTGGCTGCATGAAAATCAGAAGGCAGGCGTGATCCCCCCTCCTTCCCCCCAAGCCTGAGAAGCAAGTGGGAAATAACCAGGGGCCCAGCTCCCCCAGCTCATCTGCCAAACACCTACAGCCCCCACATCTGCCTGTCTGTCCACTGGCTGTCAAGGGCTCTTTGGGGGAATCCAAGGCAGAAGTCAGGGGGGAAAAACGGAACGTGTCTTTGTCAGTGGGAAACCGAGGAGATGGTTCCATCAAATGGAAGCCAGATTTCTGCAAGGAAATCTCCTCAGTCCTATCAGCAGAGCATGGGAGGGAGGGAGCCTCTGCGTACAGCACAGCCATAGAAGTTCTTCAGAATTCCAAGAAAGACTAATCTCCCATGGATGCTCCTGCAGCTCTCTATGGTATTTCTTGATGTCTATGGCACTTGTCCTGGGTCTCTCCACGTTGAAAAATAAAGTCCAGCAATCATCAGTGGGTCCAAAAAGCAAAGGGCCTGTTTCTCTGTGTGGTTTTTCTGCCATGCACTCCACCATTTCTCTCAAATCAAAGAAAACACCAGTTTCAAGTGAAGGGAAGGAGGAGGAGGAGGGAATGCAGGTCTATTTCTGAACCTTCCAATCCAAATGAGTGGAAAATACAAAATCGCCCCATTACAATCATTACTGTCAAATCACAGGGTGATCAACTCAATGACACAGGCCAGACGGACATCCGGGAGAAATTCACAGTGCCAGAGCAGTTCAGAGCACTGCAGAGCTTTAGAGGACAGTGAGGCGGGCCTGTGATTCTGCCCTGGTGGTTGCCATCCCCATTGTTTCAGTGGCATCAAATGGAAGTCAGATTTCTGCAAGGAGGAGTGGCCCAAGGATGCCCAGTGTTAGGCCACATATGCAGGTGGACCTTCCATTCCTAGGATGATCAATCCAAGGCCACCAGTGGACACCTCTGGAGCCCACACAAGGGAGAACAGGTGATCTGAATCACCAAGCATCCCCAGCCCTGTTGATCTCGAGACTTCCCCAGGGTTGTGTTCTGATTTTTCTGGGCACATCAGCCTGCACATGCCCCTGCCTCCATAAAATTTTTAAAATAAAAATGTGTTGCCTGTAATCCCAGCACTCGGGAGGCTGAGGCAGGAGGATTGTTATGAGTTCGAGACCAGCCTGAGCTACAAAGTGAGCTTAAGGCCAGCCTGAACTGCATAGTGAGACCCTGTCTCAAAAAGACAAAAAAAAAAAAAAAAAATGTGTTAAAAATTATACTTTATTATAAAGTATATATGTTAAAGGAGTGATATATCAATGAACTCATTGATATTATAAATGAAAATATTCTGTTTGATCCCAAATTGTTTTCCTCCCTCTTATTTCAGAAGAAGTGGTATCTTCCCACAATGGAGTATCATTCAACCCTTCTAACGCAGGAGAATTCTGATACGTGCCAGTGTGGGAGACTCTTCAGGACTCTGCTCAGGGTCTGGCCACAGGGGGACAGACCCTGTCTAATTTCATTTACAGGAGGTGTCTAGAATGGACAAGCTCACAGTGAGAGTAGAGTAGGGGTTGTGGGGGCTGGATAGGCCAATGGCAACTTAGGGTTTAATAAGGGCTGAGTTTAGGGTGGGAAAATCGAACAGTTCTAGAGGTGACTGGTGGCGATGGCTGCCCAACTATGACAGGATACTGCATGCCACTGAGTTGTGCACTGAAAAACGACTAAAATGGTGAGTTGTATATATTTTTACTCAGTTTTAAATAAATAATTTAATTTTAAAAATTAGAACATTTCATAGGACCCCTGAAAATAAGGTGGGCCTGCACTGGGCCTGGTTGGGCTTGGGAAAATGGCTCTGTCCAGAATCACTGGGGTGGGAAAAAGATTGAATTTTATGTGGAATTTCACCCTGTGATGATACATAATCCCAAGACATTCTAAGATCCTCGTCCCTCCCAAGGTCTCCACCAGAGTTATAAGTCAGTGGGCCCCTTTCTCCTACCTGCAGTACCTCTTGGGGCTTCTCTCCTCAGGTAACAGCCAAAGGGAAGCAGTCTTTGGGCAATGGTGAGGCCCTTTTAAGCAGCATTTATTAGCCAGTCTTTATTTAATGCATCTCGGTTTAGAGGAAACAGTTGGGCTTGAGTTCTACGTCTCCCCCCTCCCACCTCTCCCCCTTGATCACAGGCCGCAGGCCCTGCGAAGCTCTGGCCCTGAAAGTTCCCTTGAACACCTTAAATAAAAGGGCGAGGTGCGCGCGCACGTGTCAGCCCCTCTAGCGTGGTTCCTTCAGGACGAAGGTGTTAAGCAAGGGACGCGTTTTGAAAAAAAATGGCCTCCACCACGGACAACTTCAGTCCTCTGCCCGCCGGGCTCCTAAGGTTCAAAGTCCCTCCGGAGCCGGCTGTTTCTAGCTGGTAAGACTAGTAGTAGTCGCCCGGAGGGGGCGAAGGGAGGGGCGTGCAGGGGTAGGGCACGTAGGGCTCCTGAGTCCATCCCCGGCCACAGCCAAACCCTGAGGCGCCCCATAGTGCAGACCTCCTGCACTATGAGAAGAGGGAGGGACCGCAAGGGTAAACCCGCAGCCGCCAGCCAGCCCGAGGGGAGCCCGCCCCCTAGAGGAGGGCTCAGCCAGTACAGGCTCCTCCGCTCCCTTGCCCCGGCCCCTCCCCAGGTCACCTAGAACTGGCAGGTGAGGAGCCCAGCGGAAGCCCCGGGAGTTTGCAGGGACCATCCAGAGAAACATCCTTTCGGAAGAAATTAGGGAGGAGGACTTCTTGGGCAAACCTGGACAATCTCTCTAGAGATGGGGGTCGACGACACCCACGCACTTCAAGGTTCAGGATGATCAAGGGACGTGGAATGGTCTGGGCGGGACCAAGGGATGGGTGACCACGTCCCACGACCTCGTCATCGCGGGTGGGGGTGGGGCTGGGACAAGGGCCTGGACAGGGAGGGACGAAGTTGCACCACGGTCAGACAGCTCCGGAAGTGTCCAAATCACGGCCCGACACAAACAATATGGAATTGGGGGGAGGGGGTGCTCGAGGCGTTCCTGCCTGCCCCCAGTGGGGGACAAGCTGTGGTCTGGCCCAGCCCTAGCAGCCACCATCCCACAGACACAGGATCCCTGAACACCCTCTTCGTTCAGCTCTCGGTCCACACACACACACACACACACACGCACGCATACACACACACACGCACACACGCACCGGGTGTCCGGCGGGGCTCGCCGCGCTCGCGCCCCTAGGGATCGATCGGCTAGCGGCGACGCGCGGTCGCGGCTCGGAGCCTCTGCCCCCTCCCCCGCTCGGGCTACGCAGGACGCGGCCTCTGAGCAGCGTCCTCGCGGTTCCTGGCCTCCGCCAGCCCGGGCGCCCCGCCAGCCCGGGAGGCGGAGACGCAGTGGGCCCTCGCGATCAAACCCGCCCCTCCGCCCCGGGGTGGGGAAGAAGGGACGCGCGCGAGCCCAGCTTCCTTGTCCGCCGCGCCCGGCGCCCCTTCTTCTCGAGCCCCCATTGCAAATACCCTCTCGGGCGCGCGCCTTAACTCTCGACGCGCCGCCAGCCCAGGGCGGGGGAGGGGCGGATGGGGGCGGGGTGGCTGTGGCGCTTCGGCTGACGACCACTTCGGGGTCCGCCGAGCGATTTTCATTTCATTCTCGGGCTTGCTGCAGCAGCGAGCTCTCTGTTGGAAAAGGAAAGAAAGAAATCTACCCTGTGTGTGGGCCCCACTGGGTTTAGGCGCGCGACGGGGGCACCCGAGAGCAAAACGCAGGGGCAGGCGTGGAGCGGCGCACCTCTGGGACGGAGGGGACCCGCGGCGAGGCCGTGGGCAAACGAAAACAAAATAAAAACCACACAGTGCGCCGAGGCCGTTGTGAGTGCGCGGCGGCGGCGGCGGCGGCGGGCGGTGGCAGCGGCTCCAAAGATCATATTTGAAATATGGTCCCGGGGGCGCAGATCTCCAGGCCGGCGGAGCCTGGCGACTGTGCGCGGGGCGGGGGCCGGGTGGGCTTCTCCGGGCCAGCCTGGGGCGGCTGCCTGACGCTGCAAAGAGATGGGCAGGCCGGCGTCGCCGTCAACCGCGCGTCTCGCTTCGGCGCCCGCCAGCCCAGCGTGCCGCAATGCAGAGGCGCGGTCCTGCAGACGCCAGTGTGGCCCCGAGGGGTGCCGGGCCCTACCAAAGGGCCACATCTGTGCTGCGCTCGTGGCCCGGGTCCTCGACCCCGCGCTCAGTCAGGCCAGCCTGCATTCCCCCACGGCCCCCAGGGTGGGTCCAGGGGGCGTCGGGAGTCTCGTCTCGCACATGAAAACTGAGCCCTTCGCGGAGAGGCAGCGTGACAAAGAGCAGAAACCTGGGAGCGGGACGCGGCACTTCGAGGGGCGCCCTTAGCAACAAAGCCTCTCTACCTGCAGGTGCAGGGTGCAGAGCGCAGGGCTCTTGCAGTGTGTCCCCGACTCGAGCAGTCTTCCCAAATCAACTCCTCAGCTGCCACTAAAATTACAAAATGCCGGCGCTAAAGGATAACGAGGAGAGGAGAGAACTTCTAACATAGCGGGGCAGCACTTTAGGCAGCATGGGTGAATTCCCCCTCGACTGTCTGCAATCCACCTGAGGGCAGCTGGGTGGGAAGCCACAGGCCTCCCCTTCTGAGCAGAGCTCAGAGCTGGGCGCATTGCTTGGGTGGTGGCAAGCTCCTGGCCTAGAGATCCCATTCCGGGAGAGAGTTCCTTCAAGAAGTCGTTTATTTCCCCTGTTGACGCTGGTCGTGCCTTTTCTGAGACCGGACTCCCAGTAACCTCTCCCCAGTTCACCACTGCTGAAAAGTTACTGACTTCTCCAGGGCTCGCTCCTCAATCCTCTCCCCCACCCCAGGCGCAATCCTAACCCCGGGCTAGGGTGCGCCGCTCCTCTCTTGAGGGCCCCCGAAGGCCCCCAAGGGCCCCCGGACCCGGTCCACATCCTTAGGGCTTCTGGCTTAAAGCAGAGCCTGGAGTGCGACCTGATCCTGTCTGGGAGGAGACAGTGTCAAATATAGGGTCCAGTGACTCATAGCAGGGTTCCCCTGGTGGCTCTGGACATTCCGGGTCCGGGACAGGGGCCGCAGCGTAGGACTCTGGGCTCTGGGAATCCTGGGTTTGGGGATAACAGGCAGTTAGAATGGTAGGGGCGGCCCCATGGGAGGCTTTTCAAGAAAGACCGAAAGGGCACATGGGGGGTGCTGGGGAGCCCAAGGACCACTCAGGGACTTTTGTCTCCCTTCTGCCCTGCTGTCCATTATCGCTGTGTGGACCCAAACTCCTCCCCGCACCCGCTGGAAAATAAGGGTTAGTCTAGCGCCGGTGCGAAGGTTAGGACAGGGGTCCAGGAATCGCTTCTCCTGTCCACTCTCTGCTCATAAGGGCAAATACACAACCTCTGGCCAGGGAAGCAAGTTGCAGCGTTAGTACGGTGCTTCTGTGTTTCAGCCACTTTTCCTAATCGTCCTCTGGAAGGCCCAGAGAGGGAGCTGTGGGGTGGCGGCGGTTCTGGACTTGAGTTGCCTCTGGGCGGCCTCTCCCGAAGTTTTGGGGAGCCGGGAGGCTCTTGGCGCTGCCTCACTAGCAGCCACAGAAAGGATCTGCTGTGCTGGCGGGCGGGACTCCTCCATTCTCCCCATCTCAGCCCGCCTCCAGCGCAATGTCGCCGTCGGGACACCGAGTCCTGCCGAGTGGCCCCCGGGGGCCCAAGCTAGGGTTTGGAAGGTCCTGAGTCCAGAGTCGAACCGCCGCCGACACAATCCGACGCCCCTGGCGGTGGGGAGGCTACAGCGGCCGCTCGACTTCCCCAGCACACCCGACCTGGATGCCGCGGAAACACCCTTAGTAAATAGGTTTTCCGGGGGATTTTCGAGTAAAGGGGCGGGCAGTGTCGAAAGCTCAACCTCTTCCCGGACAAGGGGACTGGCCAGACTTGGTCGCTGCAGACCTCGCGACGGACCGGCAGTGTGAATGGCTCAGGGTGGACGCGTGACAGTTGCTTTCCCCGCCAGAGTTTTTCACTATGGCCAAGTGTTCCAAAAAGCCAGACACGACAAGAGAAAAGCCTTTTCCTGTCCCCTTCTCTACAAACCCCGAGGGTCTGGAGAGTTGCAGCTAGCCCTCTGCCTGCCTTGCAAACCACCTCCCCTTCCCGGAGAATTCTAGGTTTGTCCTCTCTAACTCAAAGGAGATCAGCTGCTGAGCACCAACCCTCCCCCCCTACCCCGCCCTGCCCCGCCAAAAGATAACTCCCACCCCAATACTCCTTGGGGGAAGCCACCTAGGTTTCGGGCAGGCGCTGTTGGACAGGAGCAGAGACTGCAGCAGGAGCTGCGTGCCATAGGTGACACGGTGGAGTTACCATGTGTGTTCAACACCGAAGTGTGCAGGGAGCTCTTGGGCTCCCAGGAAAACACTAGTCCCGACCGGCTTTCGAGACTCGCTTCTGCACCTCCCTCCTCCGCTCTCCCCGAGGCAAGCAGTCCCGAGTAGTTCCCAGCCGGGGTCTGGGAAGTCCGGCAAGGCCCAGATGGCTCCTTTGCGCGTCCCCCTCGCACGTTCTACTCCTCGGCTTTTAGGCTTTTAAGGTTTTTCTTTCTCCGTGGACGCTCGGCCAAGCGATTGCGCAAGCTTCCCGCTCCCTGTCCTTCAAGGGCCCTGGGCCAGAGAGGGAGCACCCCTGGCGAGTCGTGACCCTGCCTCTCCCAGTCGGGCTGTCCAGCACCTTGCCGGGTCCCCCCACCTCGACCCCACGGAGCTCACGGGCCGCCGCCGGCGCCCTCGGGAGGCCGAGTGGGGCGCAGCAGCTCCCCCAGCCGGACGCTGGAGCGGCACGCCAGAACGCGCCGTCTGGCCGGCCGCCGGAGGTGCTAAACTTCACACTAGGAGGCTCCGTAGGCCGGGACCGCAGGACACGGCTGGGCTGCCTATCGGGCACTTGGGGACGCGGGTTCCTAAGGAACGCGTGGCTCTCGGGCCGTTCTATTCACATTCCCTTCAGGAAGCCCGCTCTTCCACCACTCAGTTTCTTTTCGGCCCTCTTGCCCCTTCTTTCGAGGTTCCTCCAGGACCCCACGAAGTCTCTTGAGTCCCCAAGCCGACCTGAACATTCCCCATAGCCTTTACTCTGTCCTGCCCACCTCGCGTCCTGCGCGGCCGGCCAGCTGCAAACTGGACATCCCGAGCCGCTAAGCAAAACTGGGAGTTGCTCAGGACCCAATGAGTTTGGACCGGAGCCTTTTCCTGGTGAGACTCTAGATCGCCTTGGCCCGGGGTTGGCTTTCCCCGCCCCCTTCCTCGCCTTTTCCAACTTCTTCACACCTTATCCTTGATCTCCTCCCCACCCCCTTTCTCGCCCTTCCCCGCCGGCCTAAAAGCCTTGCGGGGAAGGGCGAAGGGCCTCGAGGGCGGGAGCGCCATTTGCCCCCGCCCCGATTCCGCCCCCTGCCGGCGGTTCCCCGAGCCTCTGGAGCCGCCCGCCACGCAATTCGGAGTAACTATGAACTGCTGCGAATGCCTCTGTGGCCCCCAGCAGGGGTCCCCGGGCCGTGCACACTGGGAAAGGCCGGCGGGCGGAGGGGGGGCCCGGGCAAGGAGCCGGCCGGGCCGACACACCTCCCCTCATGGGCCCCGCTCCCTCCCCAGCTCCCTCTCCAGGCCCGCCGATCCCTCCCCCGCACCTCCCCGGCCCTTGCCTCTGCTCGGCCCCCTCCCGCGCCCGGCCTCCTCCCCCGCCGCCAGGGCCCGGGGCCTCCGGTAGGCCCGGCTGCGCCAATCCGCGCCGCGGCCCGCCCCCTGACGCCGAGCTGGCCCAGCGAGGCCCCGCCCGCTGACGTCCGGGATTTGCATGAGTTCTTGTGCAGCCGCGGCCCGGGCTCAGTTGTCTGAGCGAGCGCGAGCCGGCAGCCGGGTGGGCGCGGGCAGCAGTGGCCGGAGGGGCGGTGCGGGGCGGTGCGGGACTGTACGGGGCGGGCGGCGGGACGCCTTGCCCGGGTCGCAGCTGGACGCCGGCAGGAGCCAGCACTGTGTGCAGCCGTGCCGGCCCCCGCGCCCCGGCGCGCCCGGGCTCGGCCATGGAGCTACCAGCTGTTGGTGAGCACGTCTTCGCGGTGGAGAGCATCGAGAAGAAGCGAATCCGCAAGGTAGGGTGGCGCAGGGGCGACGGCGAGGGAGCAGCGACCGGAGCAGCCCGCGAGAGCGGGGAGGGGGTGGGGAGGCTGCGGGCCGGAGCCGGGGATCCCGCGGAAGCTGATGGAGTGCTGTCTCTTCCCCTAGGGCAGAGTGGAGTATCTGGTGAAATGGAGAGGCTGGTCCCCCAAGTAAGTGGCGGCGGGGGCGGCGGCTAGGTGCCGCGGCGTGGGGCGCCGGGTGGCCGGACCCGCCGAGCTGGTGGGGTGGTGGGGGAGCGGACGGGAGGCGGGGTGGAGGTGGGGTGGAGGAGGGGGGGTGGGGAAGTCGGTGGCAGGCACTGGGAAGCCGAGCCGCTGAGCCCGAGCCGGGCGCCCTGTGTTGTGCTCCGCTCTCCGGGAAATGCCATCACTAATTTATGCACTAAAAGGAGCCGGAGGAGCTGGAGAGACGCGGGGCCGAGCCGGGGAGGCCGGCGGAGGGAGGGAGGGCGCAGGCACTGACTGATGTGCAGCAGAAAATGGCTCCTTTCCCCTTTCCCTCCACCGAACGGCTCCATATTGCAAAACCAAAAAAAAAAAAAAAAATTAAAAAGCGACGAAAATGCAATTATGTGCCTTCTCCCTCCTAGTGGTGCAGAGAGGGGACGAAAAAAGGCAGAAAATGTTGGGAACTGTCACTGCGGCGCTTTTGGTGGGGAATTTTTTTCTTTAATTTGAAATGCGAAGGCACCGGATGGAGACACGCGCAGGCATACGCACACACACACTCACACACACAGAGAGAGGCATATTTTTGTGTTGCTGAGTATCTGGGGGTTCCTTGCCTGTGACAGCGGGCTCCTGGACGGCGAGGGGGTGCGGGGGGGCCGCTGGGCTGTCGGTTATCGGATTAGGGGTCAAATGCAGAACGGCTGAAACCTTCGCGAAGACTCCAGGCTGGGGAGAGGAGGAGGGGTACTGCGACTTTGCATTTTGGCTGCTTTGCACGCAGGGTTTCTGGTGAGCAAAGTGGCTTTGGAACATGTCGCAGTAACATGCTTAAAATTCTTGACAAATGCAAAATAAACTGATAGTTTCATTTTCCTTACCCCTCCCCTTTCTTCCTGTCCTGTGTGTTTATTTTGACTTGGGGGAGGCAGTGTTTCAGGGACTGTGTGTCAGGCCTGCAGAAATCTACCCTCCACATCCACAGTGAAATGGCTTTCCGTTCATGAAGACAGAATAGGACCTTATGTCATTCCCCTCCTGGAGGCCTACAAAGCTGGCTTGGTGTTCTTTTACCCATGTCCCCCTCCCTTTTCCTTTGCAAGATATAACACGTGGGAACCGGAGGAGAACATCCTGGATCCCCGGCTGCTGATTGCCTTCCAGAACAGGTGAGCATCCCCCTGCAGACACTGCTGTTCAGTGACCGTATATGGGAATGGAAAATGGGCAACACAGCAGTAGGAAAAGGGGATAAGGACTAGTGGGAGCTGCCCCCCACCGTGGGGCCTAGACAGCCAAGGCTGCAGCAGCGGCCTCTCTAACCAGTGTCCTTGGCAGTTAATGTAACTTGGGAGTGGGGGCGGAGCAAGGCCCTCTAAGACAAGCCTTGTGTTTTGGGGGAAACTAGTAAGGGGGGGCTGCAGCTGACCCGGAGAACTCCAGACTTTGCCTGTCCCACTGATGCCCTCCCACAACTGTGGAGCCCCACCCCTGGAACCTAGGTGTTGCTTTCCTGCAGCCACTGGCCGCTTGGCACCAGCACCTCGCAGGGCAGCTCCAAAGGAGCTGGGGTTGTGAAACTGCCAGGACGTCATGGAACTGAATTTAACCTGTTGATGGCTTAAGAAGAGTTGGCAAGGCCTTAAACTCACACCCTCACCTCTTCTAGAGAGGCAGGGGATAGATGCTATTTAAAGTCCTGTACCCTTCATAAATGTGCTGGACTCTGAAGGGTAAGGTCTCCATTAGGGTAGGGAGAGCTTGGCCCAAGGGGGTGGGGTGAGTGCTTCCTGGTGGTAGAAGAGGGAAAAATATCTTTTGGGGCATAGATGCTTGTCACACTGCAGCTGGATTCACTCTCAGTGCCTGTGGTTCTGTTTGGGGGAGGACAGAGTGCAGGGCATGGTGGGGAGGAGCAGCTGTGGCCCTCCAAGCTCAGCCACCCCACGGCTTTCTACCCCTCCCATTTTATTTTGCATTATTTCCTGTGGCTAGTTTGGCGCTAACACTAATAAACTAGACCCTGGTAGCCCCTAGTGGGGGAGTTGCTCTCCTGTGACACAGGGGGGCGCCGGTCCTGAATCCTGCCCGACTCCACCTGGGAGTTCAACACCCTGTAACCATGTCAGCGGCTGATGCCATGTTGCATAATGGGTCCCTGAAGAATTAAAACGCAGGCTGTTGCAATGCCATGCAATTTTGGAGTCAGTCCCCTGCTTGGGCCCCAGGGCATGGCAGGACTCAACTGGGTTACTGCAGGGGCAGTGGGATGTGGTGGTGCCTAGGGTTGCTAGAGAGTGAGCCCCTGGCCCAGGAATCGGCTGCAACTTTGGCACTCTGGGCGGTACTTACTCCCTCCTATAGAGTATTCAACAGTGCCTGGGATAATCGGCCCTCAGGTAGGTCACCCATTGGCTAGCATGAAAGTGGAGTCTAGAGGCTGTAGTGACCTGGTGTCCCCGCCCATGGACTTTATTAATTAGGAAATCAAAACGTGTAGATCTGGCTCCAATAAGCTGGTTGTGCTGGCGCTGCCCCGCCCCGCCCACTTGCTCAGCTTGGGCAGTGCGGGTGCCTGGGCGGCTTCACCAGGTGGCTGAGAACCTGGCCAGACTGGCCGCAGGGGCCAGCCCTCAACCCCAGCCTCAACCCCTAATTGGCTCATTTGCCGCTGTGTAAACAAGGGTGCAGCCCCTCCCCCTGTTTAGTGCCTAGCCTTTTAAGAAAACCAGGCCTATCTTCTGCGGCAGCGGCTCTCGTTATCTGAATCTTAATGAGGTCGTTAGCATCCCGTGCTTCCAGTGGGGAGGAGTGAGGTCCGGCGCTCACTCTGATTTGGGTTGCCCCTATTCCCTGGGCCCCATTCAGACACCAGTCCAAAGGGGTGCGGTGGAGCCGCCCTTCCGGACCTAGCTCGGGAGCTGCAGGCCTCCCAGGCAACTATGTGACGATTTAGATTAATCAGAGGTGGGAGCCCCTTGCAGAGGACTTTTGGGTAGATGAGATGTGGTGCCAGCTTAAAAGGGGTTGCAGCTGGGGATGTCACAGTGACGGACGCCCACCTGCTACTACCTCTTAATGCCTCCACATCCTGCTGGCTGCTGCCTTAAACTGAAGATTGGGAAGTAACCTCGAGGCTAACTACGCTGCCTCTATTCCGTCCCCAGGGAACGGCAAGAGCAGCTGATGGGATATCGGAAAAGAGGGCCGAAGCCCAAGCCACTGGTGGTGCAGGTGAATACTCGTGGCTGCCCCCGGGAACCCCTCCAGCCTTTCCCAGTTCCTCTGCCCCCCAAATCCCGTCCCTGTGAAGCAGCAGTGGACCCCATGCGGCTGGGGGATTGCCAGTGCTCCTGGAGCTCGGTGGGGCCGACCTTCTCCCTCGTCCCACTCCCTCCCTCAGGTACCTACCTTCGCCCGTCGCTCCAATGTCCTGACTGGGCTCCAGGACTCTTCAGCTGAAAACCGTTCCAAGCTGGAGCTGAGCACACAGGGCAAGGGCCAGAGCCACCAGTACGAGCTCAACAGCAAAAAACACCACCAGTACCAGCCGCACAGCAAGGAGAGAGCTGGCAAGCCCCCACCACCAGGCAAGAGTGGCAAGTACTACTACCAGCTGAACAGCAAGAAGCACCACCCCTACCAGCCGGACCCTAAGATGTATGACCTGCAGTACCAGGGTGGCCACAAGGAGGCGCCCAGTCCCACCTGCCCGGACCTGGGCGCCAAGGGCCACCCCCCTGACAAGTGGGCCCACGGCGCAGCGGCCAAGGGCTACTTGGGCGCCGTGAAACCTCTGGCCGGGGCAGCGGGAGCTCCAGGCAAGGGCTCTGAGAAGGGGCCCCCTAACGGAATGACACCAGCTCCCAAAGAGGCGGTGACAGGCAATGGTATTGGGGGCAAGATGAAGATCGTCAAGAATAAGAACAAGAACGGACGCATCGTGATCGTGATGAGCAAGTACATGGAAAATGGCATGCAGGCGGTGAAGATCAAGTCGGGCGAGGCAGCAGAGGGAGAGGCGCGCTCCCCCAGCCACAAAAAGCGCCCTCCGGAGGAGCGCCACCCCCCAGCTGACAGGACTTTTAAAAAGACTACAGGCAGTTCCGAGGAGAAGAAGACGGACCCGCCCTGCAAGAGGCGAGAGGAGGAGGCACCAAGCACAGGGGACACGCAGTCACAGGACACCGGCTCCCGAAAGCTCTCCCCAACTAAAGAGGCCTTCACAGAGCAGCCCCTGCAGCTCACCACCAAGCCGGACCTGCTGACTTGGGACTCGGCCCGGGGCACGCACCCGCCCACTCATCACCATCACCACCACCACCATCACCACCATCACCACAGCATGGGTCTCAACCTGTCCCACGCCCGCAAGCGCTGCCTCTCTGAGACCCACAGTGAGCGGGAGCCCTGCAAGAAGCGGCTGACTGCACGCAGCATCAGCACTCCCACCTGCCTGGGGGGTAGCCCCGCTGCTGAGCGCTCCGCTGCAGATCTGCCACCCACTGCCACCGCATTGCCACAACCTGAGGTTATCCTGCTGGACTCCGACCTAGATGAGCCCATAGACTTGCGCTGCGTCAAGACGCGCAGCGAGTCGGGGGAGCCGCCCAGCTCCCTCATGGTGAAGCCTGAGGTGCCAGCGACAGCAGCGGTGGTGCTAGCGCCGGTGACAGCGGCAGAGAAGCCTCCGGCGGAGGCCCAGGACGAACCCACAGAACCGCTGAGCGAGTTCAAGCCCTTCTTTGGAAATATAATTATCACCGATGTCACCGCGAACTGCCTCACTGTCACGTTCAAGGAGTACGTGACAGTGTAGCCAGGGGCATCGGAAGGGGACGCTCTTCAGGGCGGGGAACAGCCCTGGAAGCCTGGGGGGATCCCCTCTCCCCTGCAGGAGCTGTGGCAGCCCCAGACAAGGGAGGACAGCACAGCGTGTTGGCCCAGGCCTCCCGCGGCTGTCCGATGTCCGCGGAGGTACCCGCCAGGGCCTGTCTCCTTCCACTAGGTGCCTGCGTTCCTCCCCTGCCCCTTCCCATGCGAGACGAGAGTGTGCCCTCCCCGCGGACCTCCAGAATTGGCCCGGCAACCGCGCGGAGCTCTCAAGAGTTATAGTATTATATTTTAACCGTGCTAACTTGTCAAGTGCTGACTCTACTCCCGTTTGTACGTGGTGTTATTATTGAAATGTATTGTTTGAGCTCAAAAGGCCCGACCGTCCCCAGTCGGGCTGATATATATATATTTATTTGTAGGTATTTATATATTGAAATATAAAAACCTAGATTTATGGAGTTTCCTCTAGATCATGTTATATTCTATATCAGACAAACTATTTTCTGTTGACCTTTCTTCCCCTTCATTCAGTATTTTGGTTGATTTCATTTCCTCTCCTCCAGGAACTGCAATACCAGTAACCTTGGTATATATTTTTTGATACTGTACACATGGATGTGTTGTTTCTATGTGCAAAAAAAAAAAAAAAAAGTTTGTTAAAAGGATAAACGAGCTCTCTAGAACCTGCTGCTACTAGAAATGTCTAAACTATAAGCTTCCAGTTATTACCTGCTTGAATGTAAATATTAAATGGAGATGTTGAAGGTGCACTTTTGCTGTTCAGAGAATAGCGCAGAAGTAACTTCGGAGGTTGGGAGGAGTGACCAGACCCCGGCCCCTTTCCCACCCCACGTCTGTGTCAGGGAAGAATCCCACCGCGTACTCTGCCAAATCTTTTTGAGTGTACTGGAGTTGCGCCCAGCCCTAGGATGACCCCACTGGGGGGAGGGAGGGTCAAGAGAGACGCTCAACTAGAAAGAGAATTCCAGTGGTGGGGGTACCCGAGCCACCCTAGTGCCCTGGGCTTTCTAGCTGGCGTTGCCCACCATGCTGGCAATCCCTGGGCGCTGGTGGCTGAGGTGGGGGGACAAGAAAGGTGGATAAGGCCGATCCCCTTCCCGTGAGCGCTGCGGGAAGCTGCTGACCTTTGTCCTCACCCCCAGCCTGGGGTGCCAAACAGGGCGAAGATCCTGGCGAGTGCAACGTTACTTATTACTTCAATGCAGGTAGGGAAGGTTCCACAGAGAGGGACCCCCACCCTCTGTTGTACCGTGCTGGCTTCATCCGTCCTGCCCCGCCTCGCCCCGCCCCGCCCCGCCCCTCCGAGGAAGCGGCTGAGGCTTTCTCTGCCAAGCTCTCCCCGGAAACCGCCGGACCCGAGGCTCCGGCAAGCTGCTGGCTGCAACCAACCGAGCGCGAGGCTGAGTTGGGGGTGGGGGGGAACCTTCCTGAGGGAAGAATGGGGAAGAGGTGGAGGCCAGCGAGCAAGGCCTTCCACCCATGCTTCTTTAGTCTCGAGTGAGCTCGCACTCCTTGCTGACCTCCCCTTAGAGTGGCAAGGCCCAGGCCTTTAGTGTAGCAGGCGAGGACAGGGTTAAAGGCCTGTGGGGCCGAGGGGTGCGGCTCTGAGAGCCAGGCGGCCGTGACCCGCTTTCTACAGACACTGAGATCTTTCTCCAGGCCCGGGTCACCCAGCAGGGCTGGGGACCTGGTGGGCGCGCGGCTGCACCGAATCTCCAAAGCCTGTCTGCTGACCTAGGACTGAGGGGCCCTTCTGTGTGGGGCGCCAGGGCGGAAGTAGCCCATTTGATTAAGATCGGATAGGGGAGCAGAGTTAGGAAGGCAGTCGATGGGATGGGGAGGAAAGCTGGGAGCCTGGTGTGCAGAGTGGCCAGTGTTGGCTGTAGGCCACCAGAGGCTGGAAGTGGGGGAGGGGAGGCTGACGGGAGAGGAAGAAGGAGGGGAGGGAAGAAGCACTTTATTAAAAAACAAAAAATTATGTAGGAGTGTCTAACCCTGGCTAGGGCGAATTGTCCCTACCATCACAGCCCTCACCCCATTTCCCTTCAGTTAAGCATGTTCTACCCCACCATGTAAAAGTGTCCTCTGCCACTCTGCAAGTGGAAGAGGCTGTTAGGCTTCTGGCAGGCCTCCTGCCTGGCATTAGAATTGGCCCTGTCCTTCAGTGGTTGGCACACAAAGGACCATGCCAGGCGGAGACCTTCATTCCGTTTTTCTAATTGAGAGCCCAAAGGTCCAGAATGCACAAGGAAGCCCCTGTTCAGGTCTGCACACCAGGTCACTTAGGTGTGAGCTTGGCTCCTTCCAGTAGGGGAGGAGAGGTAGAGAGCGGTGCTCCCTGAGGGCAGGAAAGGAGTCCGCTGACATTCCTGGAAAGGTATGGCCCACAGACGGACAGATCCTGAGGGCTAGGCCTGGAAGCAGGGCTTTTGTGGGCTGGTCCTGGGCAGGAGCCTACTGCCTGCAGTCAGAAGGAAGATAATGGGGAGGAGATGCTAGCCCCAGGAGCTGTTGGAATGGGACTGCCAGAGCCTGGTGTCCAAGACTCCCTAGGTCCCAAGAGGGACATATCTGCTGAGCTCTACAGGCATGCCAGGTGCCACCTGAATGCCTTGTTCTATTCAGGCCCCATAGGGACAGAACTTCCCTTGGGACAAGTCTGAGGTCCTGTTGACCTGATAGCTTGTCCAGAGCACGTGGTTGGTTGTGTGCTGATTCTGGAACCAAGATGGTACAGTGACCCACCTCAGGACTCATCCCCAGGGACTTGGCGCACAGGCCTTGGAAGATATGGTCAAGACAAAACGGAGGGGTCTGTGAGGTAGAGTGAGTCCAGAAGCCCCCGCTCTTCTGGGTTCCTACGGTTTCTACCTAGCACATCACAAATAGAACATCAGAAACCCTCCTTGAGCCCAAGTTCAAGGCACAGAAGGAAAGTGGGAGTCCTGACCCTGCAAGCTAGAACCAAATTTTTGTCTTCTCCAAATGGACCTTTTTTTTTAAGGCTAAGCCTCTAAGTCTCAGGCACAGGCCAGAGCTAACCCCACACAATGGGAGGAGCTGCTAAGTTCCCTGCAAAGTCAGCACTCCTGCACCAGCCCAGCCTCAGATCATAGACTGGTCTCCCCCAGCCTGTTCCCATCTCAGCTGGCTTTCAGAAGAGCCAAGGCTGACCCATCAATGCCTACTTCTTCCTTGGATACTGGGGATTTGTGGGAGAGGGAGGTAGAAATCCACAGACCTGGGGTGCTTTAGTTGCCAATGGCAGATAAAAACCTAAAGTTCCTGGTTAAAACTGAATTTCAGATGCATGATATTTTAGTAAGTGTATATTCTATGAAATATTTGAGACACATTTGAAAAAGGAAAGAAAATGAATACATTATTCAGATGCAATTCAAATTTAACTGGGCATCCTGGCAACTGTTTCAGGCCTGAGAAGTCACCATAGTCAGTGCCTGCCCATGGGGACCTTTCAGTCCTGCAGAAGAAACAGGCATAGAAAGCTGAGAACCACTGGTCCTATATGAACATGGCAATGACCTTGAGCACATAGCAAAGGGTATAGAGCTGTTGCTGGGTGGTAAAGGAGTGGGCTGGGTGGGGTGGAAGTTCTCTGGGCCTGTGGCACATAGAAACACAGAAGGAGGGAAAGATTAGCGCCAGTCCCTTTGGGATCCTGGATTGAGGTGCTACTGACTCTTGTCCACACCCAACAGCAAAATTCTAAATAAGAAAAGAAAGACAAGAGATCTGGTTGTTGTGTTCCCTTCTCTTGACTCTAAAACCTTTACTTTTTTTGTGTGTGTGTGCTTCCTGGTTACCTTGAAAGCTGAGCCACCAGGCTAGGGAGGATGAACTGGGTTAGAAGACAGCCTCCAGCTCTTCTGGAAAACCCCTTGGATAAACACACAGGTCACTTTTTGTGCCAGGGAACATTAAATATACCAAGTCAGACCCAAATGCCTTCCAACGGCTTCTGGCCTACAGCCTTAGCTTGACCAAGGGACAGGCACACAGGAATGTTTACCTCAGAATCACCATCCTAGGTCACCTTCTCTCTCTGCCTCCTCGGGATGAGGGCCTCAGTCGCTGTTCAGTAGATTCTAGGACCGTAGACTCAACCGCTCCAGTTTTCCTGGAAGGCCGAGAATGATACTGGGATAGGAGAGAGGACAGGTACAGATGAACAAGACTGTGCTGGGACAAAACCAAATCCTTGAGCTTTTGGAAGCGAATTTATTATGTGATCATCTGTTGTGCTAGCTGCTCATCTGAGAAGGTACAGGCTCTGAGGAGGAAATTGTCTTAAAGGCTATTATTCTTGGATACAAGACTTAACTTCCTGCCAACCTCTAATGCAGAGCTCCACCCCTTCCCCCATTCCATTCCTTCCCCTCCCCTCTTCCCTCTCTTCCCAGTTAATGATAACAGTTTAACATTAATTGCATGCCTATTATATGCCAGACACTTAAGGGGAGGATTATCTCATTTAATTCTCTCTCCTGTCCAGGCAGTAGGTTCTATTACCCCTATTCTATGTATGAAGGGATGGTAGCTAACCTGCCCTGGGCTAAAGGCCTGTTTATGAGGTAAGAGGCAAGCATTCCATCTAGGAGTCCTGCTCCTAGCCTCCAGAGTTCTGAGGATCTTCAGAGACCACACACCCCTCGTCTGTTTATATTATTCCAGCCTTTATGGGGGCCCTGTTCTGCAAAACTACTAAGTAGTTCATTCCCAACTTCCACCCACCAGCTGTCAGGTGCACAGTGCTACCTATTTTTGTATGTTGATCTCTAGTCTTCCTCAGGCATGGTCCTGGACTCCTGGAAGGTTGGGCACATGCTCAGGGCTTACTTGGGACTCCCACAGCATGTGCAGTTCTTCAGTAGAGACCTGGGAATCTGATGCCTCATGTATGTTTGTAAGTGTGTGTGCCATGTCCTGTGTGTCCACAGGCGTATCTGAGTGGGGCTTTGAAACAGTGACTCTGCTTCCTGTGCTGCAAGCCACTGACATCATTCCCCAACCTAGGGTCCAGCACTGCCCCAGGAGCCCCATGTTAGGCCGCTCAGCTCCCCTCAACTGCAAGGATGCTCCCGTTCTCCATGCCAGGAGCCCCCCTACTTGGACTCGTGGCTCAGCTGCTCTGGGGTCCTGCCGCCCCCTTGCTCCTCCATCTGATCCATTTGTGAGACTTTCAAGGGACTCTGGGTAATTATGCAGTAATTGAATTTAGGGAAACAGACCCTAAGGGTAAGTCCTGGAGTACATTCTGGGCAGACTGGTGGCTTAATTTCTGTATCAGCCAGGTGGCCTGTCACGCTTCCCAGCAGCAGGGTACCCACCTCTTCCTGTGAACCTACTTTTTGCATGGCTCAGGATGATGGCAATGTTGGCATACACTCTCTTATTCTCTGCTTTGGTCTTCACATGCACTGCATGCGTGATAACAGCAGCCACATAGGAAGAGCCTGCTAAATGTCCCCTGTGGTTATGTCTCTTAACTGATTGCTGCAGTTTTCCAATGCTGGGTTGAGGCATGCTTGAAAGATGTTTCAGATGCGTACCCATGCGTAATGTGTGTGTTCAGGGCTGCCTGATGGGACGGCTCTCACTTCTGCCCAGGTGAAGACCCTTTCAAATGTACCCTGCAGTTTACTATTGCCAATAGCTGGCCTCAGAGCCTTTCAACCTGCGCCAGGTGTCACCTAAACCCCCCTGGATTTCCTCCTTTTCCTGTTTCATCTGAGAAATTCTTCACTAATTCCATGGTATCTGGTTTCTCATTGTTTCTCTCTGCTTCAGACAGGCCTCTTGGGGTGGGCTTTGAAAAGGCGTTTTTAATGCTCTGGGATTTCCAAAATGACACCAGCTCCATACTCACTCCCACCACCATCCTGGAAAATCTCTTAAAAGAGGTTGCCCAGGCTGTCAGAGGAGATAAGCACATGCCTGTCCCATAGTCAGAGAGTGGGCCTGGGTGGTCACCTCGGTCCTGCAGAGAAGTGGCCACACTGAGGTGGGCCAGTGGGATGAGGCTATAACACAGGGATAATGTGACGGTCACAAAATTAGGGTGAGCCAGCCACTCTTTGTTATGATATGTGCAGTTAGGGCTCAAGGACACAGGAAAGGCAGGCCAGAGCAAGGAGGCCTGGGTCCAGCCAGAGGACCATGGTTCTTCACCGGCCGTGAGCAGAGGTGGGGCTATGAAATCACAGAAAGTTGGGGGTGGGGAAGGAAAGCCCAGAAGCAGAATCCCTCCTGTGCACAGCAGAAGTGAGCATCCTGGCGTCTGTCTCTTCCTCCTTTGTTTATGGTGTTCCTGAGCCTCCCACCAGTACCAAGGAGGGGAGAGAAAGGACTGAGAGAAGAGTCAGGGAGTCTCTGGGCCTGCTGTGCTCCCCTCTGGCTTCCAGGAATCTTCCTACCGTCTCCCTCTCCTGGCATTGAAAATTATTTATGTTTGCAAATTGCTTTTGACTCACATGAGTTATTCCTCTTGTCTGCCAACAGGTCTGCGGGTGGGAGCGATTGAGCCTGCAAGCTGAGGATCCAAGGGAGATGGATGAGGGGGCAGTGAAGTGGAAGTCATGAGCCTTGGGATTCAGACCCGACTCCATCGGCACTGGCCATTATGTCCCCTGCCTGGGCTTTGGGTGCCTCATCACCAGATGCTGTGTGAGCTCCCTGGGCTTTTGTGGCCCTGACATTCGCTGGGCCTGTGTCACCTGAAGAGGCACTGCAGATGGTGGCACCAGCTTCCGCGAAGCTCCCTACCCTGTGCCAGCCCAACCCTGCTGCTGTGGAGCTCAAGACAGCCGAAGGTGCTGCCCAGCTCTAGCCTAGCAGGAAGAACAAGCCAGGTGGCTAGGGATATTCTTTTCTTTGTCTTTTGCTTCATGCTGGTCCTTAGTGATGTTTTACTCCGTAAATAAAGACAGATGTCTGCAGAGGAACCAGAAGGGTGGAAAGACTCTGGGGCTGGACTGGAAAGAAACAAACATGCCACATAACCATGATCACCACTGACTGAGGCCCAAGCATGAGCACACACACCAGGGTGAATGAGCAGCCCCGGCTTCCAAAAGGAAAGGGCTGGCCCACTGCTGGTGTACTATGGGCTCTTGGAATCTCACAGAAAAGGAGGTCATGGAGTTTCTCTTCCAAGCCCCTCACTCTACAGATAGGGAGCTGAGCTCCCGAAAGACCGAAGTGCATATCTAAGTGAATTAGCATTTTCATGCAAGAGAGATCATTCTTTCTGTGCACAAGTGCCCAGGAGTAGTGCTCACCAATTTGCCTGCTATATGACTGCCTATATTGGTAGGAGTGATGCCAACACAATTCAAAGTCCAACACTGTAACAGTGAGCACATGGCCATGAACAGCTAGCAGAGTCAGGGCTGTGGACTGGAATCTGACCTGAAGAGCTGGCACATGGGCCTGGCTTCCTCCAACCTATGGACCACAGATCATAGACGGAGGCCACACTGGGTCCAGTGGTTCTCCAAGGTGGAAAGAAACCTTCCAACCTCAAAGTTTTGAATTGGCTCTGTCTTGGCAGAAGGATAGTATTTACTTAATGCTAGCCAAAGCACAGTGAGTCTCAGCCCCTGGACTAGAGGGAGGTTTGGAGTCGGGGTACCCTTTCATGGAAGAGGACTGATGGGTGGGCTAAGGGGGCCTGGGAGTGGGAAGAGGAACTCTCCCCCAGCACCCTTGCTCTGCAGCCCATCTTTCCCCTGCATCTGGAGATGAGACTCTAGGGCTGAAACCCCATCTCGGCTAGATGTGATACTACCAAGGTCATGTCTTCAAAGGGCTCTATGCTCATTGCCCTTTAATTCCTCATAGCAAAGAAGCACAAACCAGGGGATACATCTATGGCAATAAGCAGCTGTGGGTGAAGCTATAGTTTGTCTAAGTGGCTCTTGCACTCAGGGCAAATCAGCATTTTATTTTTATGTATTTATTTATTTATTTATTGTGGCTTTTTTGAGACAGGGTCTCACTATGCAGTTCAGGCTGGCCTTAAACTCACTTTGTAGCTCAGGCTGGTCTCGAACTCACAACGATCCTGCTGCCTCAGCCTCCCGAGTGCTGGTATTACAGGCATGCGCCACCATGCCCGGCAAATCAGCATTTTAGAGAGACCCACAAGAGATGAAACAGGACCAACCAAAACAAAGGGAGGAGGAGGCAATAGTCAAGAGGAAGCCAAAGAAAGCAGCGAGGCATGGTGGTGCACACCTGTCATCCCAGCACTCTAGGAGGCTGAGGCAGGAGCACTGCAAGTCTGAGCTTAGGCTTGGGGTATTTATTGTTTCTGAGACATGGTCTCACTCTGTAATTCAAACTGATATTAAATTCATTATGTAGCCCAGGCTGGCCTCAAACTCATAGAGATCCTCCTGCCTCAGCCTCCTCAGTGCTAGGATTGCAAGGGGGCACCACCATGCCTGGCTTCAGCCTGGACAGTTTAGCAATATGGTATCTTATTTCAAAATAAATAATAAAAGGACTGAGGATGTAGTTCAATACAGAGACCTTGGGTTCCGTCCTCAGTGATGAAGGAAGGAAGAAAAAAAGAAAGAGCTAACAGATCAAGGGGGCAGAGGGAGAGAAAGAAATCTGAGACAGGGACAAGGAAGGAGCTTGCTCCCAGTAGAACCAGAGGGACAGAAGCAAGTAACAGACCAAAATCATCGAGGTGAGGAAATACAAAGGCCAAGCCATAGCTGGGAGAAACAGAGATATTAAAAAAAAAAAAAGAAAGAAAAAAGAAAAATCAAGGGCCAGTGAGATAACTCAGTGGTCTAAAGCACCTGCTTAAGCCGGGCGTGGTGGCGCATGCCTGTAATCCCAGTACTTGGGAGGCTGAGGCAGGAGGATCGTTGTGAGTTCAAGACCAGCCTGAGCTACAAAGTGAGCTTAAGACCAGCCTGAACTGCATAGTGAGACCCTGTCTCAAAAAAAAAAAAAAAAAAAAAAAAAAAAAAAAAAAAA
>PVKA01011393.1:0-61106 GCA_004027165.1 Ctenomys sociabilis
TGAAACGGGAGTAAAGATATGCAAAAACCGATGCATCATCAGCCACCAGAACTTATGCACTGCAGAAAAGACAGCATCTTTAACAAATGATGCTGGGAAAACTGGTTATCCACATGCAGAAGAATCAAAGGTGGTTTATGTTTTAACTCTTTACTGAAATCAAATAAAAATGCACCAAATGTTTAAAAAAAAAAAAAAAGGCACACCAAATCTTGTGGAAGAAAACTGTAAAACTCTGAAAGAATTTCTGAACAGATCCCCAACTACTTCAGATATAAAGCCAAGAATTAGATGGGATTATATCAAGTGAAAAAGTTTCTACACAATGGAACAATAGAAGCAAACACAAGAGTGAAAACACAATGTACATAATGAGGAAAAAATTTTACTACCCATTCATTAAACAGAGGATTAATATCTAGAATATATAAAGAACTCAAAAAGAAAATTAGACTGCAAAGTGAAAATAAAAAATAAAATGGGCAATGAAAATGAACAGACACTTCTCAGAAAAAATATACCTTGCCAATACATATACATAAAAAGTGTCCACCATCTTTGAACAATAGAGAAACACAAATGAAAAACAATACTGAGACTCTACCCTACTCCAGTGAAATGGCGATTTCAAAGACTGTTTAAAAAAAAAAAGTGCTGGTAAGGTTATGGAGGTAATTTACATGGTAAACTAGAAGAATCCTTTTGGAATTCACTATGGACTTTTCTCATAAAACTAAAAATAGAAATTCTATTTGGCCCAGCTAAATCTCACTTCAGTATATTCTAAAGAAGAGTGAAAAGTGTTGTACCACAACAATAGTTGCATATCTATGCTCATTGCTAAAGCAGTGTTTTTTACACCACAACTCACAATAGCTAAATCTTGGGAGAAGCCTATCTGTCCATCAACATATGAATGGGTAAGACAACACAACAGACAATCTTTCACAGAATGACTGCATCTTGAGACCATAATGCTAAATGAAATACTTCAGTTGCAAAAGATTTCACAGTTTCTCTCATGAAATACCCCAAAATAAAAAAAAAAAAATGAAAGAGATACACTAAGTAAGAAAAGCAATGGGAATATAGACTCTTTTGAGAAGGAGAGGTGATCTGAGAAAGGAAGGTCAGAGGAGGGCAAGGGGGCAGGGGAAGTAAATGTTCAGTGTCCAATATTTGTAAGAAAGGGATCTAATCTCTGTGCATCACAAACGTATATGAATAAAAAATCCCACATAATTAAAGGTCATATCTGCAATGACCACCTTCTATTTAAACTCAAGAACAAATATATGACCAACAATCATCATAGGTCTGTTGTTTGTGCAATATTTTATTCCACTGCATGGAAGATCAAACACACTTCTGAATTCTTCCACTAACACTTAAGATGACTCAAATAACAGCAAAAACTGAAAGACATTCTCAGTCTTACTAACCATTCCATTCTTTGCAATATGAGGATTTCTAGCATTCCTTTGCCTAAAACGAAGTATTAGGGACTAGTTACAATGGGTGAGGTCCATGATTTTCAACTCTAGCACTTCTGTGATCATGTACATTACACAAGTCAAGGTATTCATTCTTTAAGACACTTAATAGATCATTTTGGTAATTGCTTCTTTTCTCTCCCTTTTAGCTGTGAGTCATTACTCATGGGCTCTTGCTTCATCATGATTTCTGAAAACAAACTGGTCAAGCAATGGCCGTAACTCCTCCACATGGTTGACACTGACAAAAGATCTACACAGTGTGGTACAGAGTTTCAGGGTAAATCCTGAGGGGACTTGAATGACCTTGTCAGATACAAAAGTTACATTTCTTGTTATGCAGGGCTTGCTTTACCTTGGTCTTAGCCATCCAGCATGAAGTACTAAAAATGAAGTATAAAAAGTAAAACCATATTAGTATGTTGAGCTGTAAAAGGCTCAAGTTAACAACTTACGACTTTGCCAGTCCTACAGATAACCCACTACTATTATGGACTTCTGGACTATATTGGATTACTTTGCTGAATTCATGTGCCCATGCTATCTGAATGGCAATTGAATGCCCGTCTCTGACAAAACTAAACAAAAAGGGGATACAAACGAAGGTCCATTTTGGAGTAAAAAAAAAAAAAAAAAAAAAAAAAAAAAAAAAAAAAAAAAAACATTTTTAAAAAAAAAAAAAAAAAAAAAAAAAAAAAAAAATATATATATATATATATATATATATATATATATATATATATATATATATATATCTTCTGTAGTACAGACTTTTATTCTGGTTTGGATTAAATATTCATTATTAGTAATCCTTGCCAGTAACTTTAAGAAAGCATGATCATAAATCAATTAAATATTTGTTGGGATTGTAAAATAGTATAATATGTTAAATAAATCATAATTCTATGAAATAAAGCCTTTTCAACTTTAATAAAGGTGTTAAAGGATTAGGAATTTACACATTTAAGTCTGATGTAACTGAAACAAAACATTTATAGACCAAAATTCCCTTGACTTTGGCTGTGTAAGCATATGAACACCATTTCCTTCACTGCACCACTTTAGTTTGCCTCTTGTGAACAATGCCTTGCCCTGAGATCACAACTGTCAGTAGCCTCTGCTGCCTCTCGGGCCATCTGCACTGAAGCGGTTCTGAGTGAATCGCCCCCATGAATCATCTGTTTACTTTATTAAGATAACAGAGAACAAACGATAGCAAAAGTGTATTAGCTAGATGATGAATATGCTACCAGAAGCCACACAAGATATCAATGAAATGTCCAATAGGCAATATGGGACTGCGCTTTACCTGTCAAAAGATATTTCCAAAATAAATGGACCTCAGGCAGCATGGCCAGTGCTTTCATTTTGGCTGTCTTAATGATCAAAGCAAATCACTGCATGATGGATTCATCTGTTTCAATCACAATGAGGACCAAAATGAATGGATTAGATGTTCAGCTGTCCTGATCACCCAAAGGAAATAGATATGGCCTCAGAGGCAAAAAAAAATGCTGTGATCTAGCAATACATGGAATCAACTAAAATTACACCTTCATACGGCATAATTCTGTAGATGAATTATGCCATAATTCATCAAGGGCCCCAACCATATTCACACTTTCTCAAGTTATCTGCATCTGGATCTCATAATTGGGATAACAGTCATGATACATTTTTTAAAAAAACTAAATCACTAATGTCTACTTGGGCCTCATGCCATGCATTACTGTACTTTCTTCATAAGTTTGTATGCATTCATTCCTCACAGCAGTCTTCTGAAATGACTACTATCATTATTCATATTTTAAACATGAGAAAAACAGAACATGAAGACACACTTGCTAGATGCCTGATACCTAATAATTTTTTTCTCTCTCTTTTTTTTTTCTTTTCAGGGATCAAATTTAGGATTTGAGGTGCTTGCCAGGCAGGTGCTCATGCTACTGAGCTATATCCCCAGCCCCCCTAATAACTTTTTATTGTTAAATAATAATGGAATTATTTTATAGTCTCAGAATCTTTCCAATATAATATAATTAGAACACATAGTTGAAATGCATTTCAAACCTTTAATTAATATACAATGTCAGTGTCTATTAATGATACAAACACAAGAAGCATTTTATTTTGTAATAAAATTATCAAAAATGAATGTGTTGTGCTTAATTATTTATAATGCCGACAGAGCAATGTTGTCTATGAATAAAATAATACACATCAGGGTCATGGTGATCTTAGCACTCAGGAGGCTGAGGCAGGAGGATCACAAGTATGATTCCAATCTGGCTACAAAGTGTTTTTAAGGTTAGCCTGAATTGCATGGTGAGACTGTGTCTCAAAAAGACAAAATAGTAATAATATACACTTATAACACACAGTCAGCTTCAAATTACCTATGATGATCACAGATAAACTCAAGCCACAAGTAAAACTATGTCACTGTTTGAACACTTAATTATCAGAACATAAATGAAATACAAATAATGTATAGGGAAAACCTAGACTTTACTATCACCCCAGACCCTGAAATTATACAGCTTCTTATTACTGGCTCTGGTGAACTTAACAGGTTGAGTCAAGTGTTGGCGCTGAACCCCTTGAGAATCATAAACTCCTCCCTTCTTCAACAAGGGCAGAGCATAAGGCTCTAGAGTGTGTAGGCCACAATCAGTCAATGAAGCAGTACTGACAGCTCACTCAGACCAATTATCCGATTGGACCATAAGGCAAGTAGAAACAATGATGAGAACTAATTTACGCACTCGGAGTAATGAAGGCCTTTCTAAAAACGTCACCAAAGCTGGGCCATAAAAGAAAATATAAGCCATAAAATTAATTACTTAAACCACAATTTTCTAGACTGCATAAATCATTTTAAACATAATCAAAAAACAAATGGTGAACTGAAAAACTATTCCAGTTTCTATGATATATTAGACACAATAGGTAATTTCCCTAAAATATAAGCAATTCATACAAACAAATATAAAATGACCAATAAAGAAACATGGAAGAATATATGACTGAGTCTCTCTCCCTCTCTGTCTCTCTCTCTCCCCCTACCCCCCTCTGTAGCTCATACACACACACACATACACATCCCAAATATAATTTGTCCCCAAGCAAATTAATACTGTACATGACTCAAAAGAAAAAAGTAAACTTCAGCAGTATCAATGTATCAGATAGCAAAACTTTAATAATTACTTTCTGCTGTCAGTGAACATTTTGGGAAAATGAGAATTATTCTCCATTGTTGGTGGCACAGTACTTTCTGTAACTGCTATACAGAAAAGTTTGGCAATATCTGATAAATTCTAAGGTGTATATATTTTTTGGAACCAATGACTTAACTGGAAGTTTATCTTACTGGGAACTTGGCACACTGAGTGACACTGACATTGCATTATGATGGATAAGTGCTGTATGAAAGAGACCAGAAACCATTACATACTTACTGAGAAGAGCCTAAGTAAAGTATTTCCTATTGATACAGTCTAACACTATCCACAATAAAGAAGGGGAAAGTTGATGTCTCTGCACATTGTATGTATGATAAGCAAGCATTTTGCTTACATACTTAAAATTATCTCTAGAAAAATTCAAAAAATCCTAGGAATTGAATAATTTCCTTGCGGGAAAACTGTTACATAGAGATACTTATTGCATATGCATTAAACAGTTTTAATATGTTGAACTATGTAAATGTTTGAACTATTTAAAATTGAACTAAAATAACAGTCTGGTTTTCATAGCTCCAAATAAGCACCTCTTTCATTCACTGACTGAGGGACTGAAACCTCATGGGAGCTTGCATTTGAATATATAATTCAATATCCAAAACTGTTGCAGATCATAACGAAAGCCTGTTATGAAATAGAATTTTTTTAGAAAAATATACTTGACCAATGTTCTTACTTTATGTATTTCAACCCTTCCAAAGCTCTTTGGTGATCTACCATTTCATCATACTTGCACCCATAACCCGCATGGCAACCTCTTCTGAGTCCAACAGATATTTGGTGACTATATCTCAAGGAAACTTTCCTTCAACAGTCATATATATGTCTTCCAAAGTTTTATGAAAAGGTGTGTCAATATCTGCCCACAAATAACAATGCAAACAACAAAGTCACTACTTTTAATAGAGAGATT
The DNA here is from genome assembly GCA_004027165.1 of Ctenomys sociabilis. NCBI lineage: Eukaryota > Metazoa > Chordata > Mammalia > Rodentia > Ctenomyidae > Ctenomys > Ctenomys sociabilis. The sequence goes on from PVKA01011393.1 coordinate 5,652, forward strand.
TATAGCAAAAAGCAATTTAAGAAACTACAGTTCAACCGTCACTCTTCAGGAAATAAAACACATTAAGCAGTAAAGGATTATCAGATGCAGGCCTACGAAGGAAATTAACCTCTCAATAAGTTTTAGGAAAAGATATGCAATGTATTAAACAGAAGTTGGATCATTGATTCTACATAGACTTCATTAGGATCCAGGCTACCACACGCATCTGAACCTTACCTGTAAATCAGCAATTTTCCAACTTATCTATATACGAAAAAGCATGAAGAATATTATAGGAAATCTGGTAAAATCCCCTTTTGAAATACTGGTATTTTGGGAAGTAGTTTGTGATAATTCCATTTAGATACATTATATTTCCTTGAATTACACTGAGTTACTTTTATGTTGCTTAGAAGAATTTTATTTTGCAATCACTTAGTTGGCCAATAAGCTATCACAGAAGTACATATTTGAAGTGCTTTACTAAAAAAAAATCAAACCGAATTTAGTCAGGATTAAATGGGCCCTCTCCTTCAGGGACCCTTCCAGCTCTGACAATTTGTTTGTGTTTTGGACTCCATCAGGGTCTTTCTGACCTTTTGCTGTCTGCAATTATTTTTTATACTTTCTTTTTCTGGATTGTCCAGCTGTTTAATATATTCCTACAGAGTCTCATGGCCTTTTGAAGTTTAAAGGACCTATTAGAGAAGAAGTTTGAGATACACCACAGTTTTACAGGAACAAATAAAAGGTCAAAGGACCCGAGCCCAGAGATGACAAGATGGTTCACTAGTAAATCAATACTTGGCTTTGTGTTGACCATGGCAAAAGATTTATGAGCAAAGGGCAAATCATTTAGAGGGTTCAGGAAAACCTCGTGCTTGGGAGAGACTTCAAAATTCAGTTGCTTCTTAGAGTAAGTGTTACAAAATACAAGTTTAAAGTATAAATAAAAAGCATGCTATCTGTGAATAATGAGGAAGTTAGGATGGCCTCATGGGTTAATAATTAATGAACTCAGCTTCTACTTCAGGATAGGTAATACTTTGAAATTCCTCCAAAGCAGCCTCTGGAAAATGGAGGGTATTCAATCAAGTATACATCACCCCAAAAGCATGCGTCTTATCTGGGTGGGTCAATGCTATTTGAAAAGATATGTCTACAATTAAGGTAATTCTGTTAAGATAAAAGGTCTCTGTATTCAGTGTGTGTAGTTGAAAGATTGAAATATGCAGTCAAACTTTAATTTGGCTAGAATTCCTAGGATTCTACTTATTGACCACATGAGGGTATTTTGAATTAAGATGTGCTTTACATGTAAAATTCACATAGATTTTGAAAAAAGTAGAAAACCCAAGGATGTATTTTTATATTCTTTCTGCCTTAGAATGCCAACATTTTATATAGTAAGTAATGTATCAATACAATTTATTTCAGGATTTTCTTTTTATACAAATGTAGATACTCTAAAACTTCTATTCCACATGTGGCTTATCTTTAACATTGCATGTATATGAATATTGTGTTTATCTGTTACTTTAGTGTATGCCATGCACTCAGATGTATTACACATATATTTCATAGGGAGAAGAGAAAAATCACAGAAAACACTTTCCAGTAGCACAGACTATTAAAAAAAATAAAAAATGCTGCCTTGGAATGGAAGAGGTTCAAGAGAAGGTCAGTAGCAGCTCCACATGATACCCAGCCTGTCTGGGGAAACCCAGAAGGAAAATGATAGCAGGCTGACCTGTTTTAATCCCCTGGTAGCACAGGCAGTGGCTACACTGAGCTACCCTTTCAGATAAGGTAAGATGAGTGATTATGAAGAGAAGCTTGAAAATCCGTCAGTAAATCATTACAAAAACAATGCATTCAGAATTCTTGAAGGAATTGAATTAACTTCTACCATATGCGCAGGGTGCCCTAGTTTGCTAGTTTGTAAAGATAACCCTTGGAGGACTCAGATATTGGAACCTGGTTTATTTTTATATAACACCAATAGACACTTAAAGTATCCCCAAAGACTTCTTTTTTTCTTAGCCAGTGCCTTGAATGAGGCTTCTCCCTACCACAAAATACTAGGGAGATGGTAAGGGAGACATAAATGTAAAATCTAATTTGCAATCTCTTTTGTAATTACAAACAAAACTGCATCATGAAGTTCGCCTTTAGTTGAGTCACCACAGGGAAGAGGGGAGGTCCCAGGGGAAATTTCCTTCCCGAAGGCCAAATATAAAAAGCAAAAGCTCTCCTTCTTGTCCACACTTGGAAGTAAAGGTCAAATTTCACTTACATGATTTTTAGTTTTATAAATCAACAATCATGTTTTATTCTATTGGCTGTTTGACATACCCAACTGTTATTAAAATGCAGGTCAGCTGATCTTCCTCAAACGCTGGTAGACAAAAGTCCGTTCTCATGCCTTTCCCTGTAAGTCCATTAAGACAATCAAAGCCATTTTCATTTTTGATGTTGATATCCTTTCATATGCCCTTGACACAGGAATAAGTCTTTATGCCTAAAGAAAATGCTACTTCATAAACAGAAATTTTGAATATATAATTTATTCATGGATTCCACAGCCATGAAATCATTTTCAAAATACTAACTCATGACTCTATTGTTTCTCTTCTTTTCTTTTCTTTTCTTTTAAAAATTGTTCTATAGAAACATTCCTCCCCTATGTTCATAATGTAGTTAAATATCATAGGCTGGCTCCTGACATTATGCTGTTATTACCTTAAAATGGAAACATTCATTTAAAGTATATAAGTGGTGTACTTTTAAAGAACCTTTCTGTGGTTTTCCAAAAGCATTCCAAAGAGGTTACTTATGTTGCTTTGAAACTGGTTTGAGTTATGAGAAGGCCATAGCCTCAGACCAGCAGCTGAGACAGCAAAGGAGATGAAAGTTTTTAGGTTGGAGATCCAAGGGGAAACACAGCTGCTGCAGCTGGCCTGCTCAGATCTCAACACTTAGCGCCGTGATCCAGAAGGTGATAATGCTATGTCTCGGCTTGAAAAGTACATTAATAAAAACAGTCTTTAAATAGAACAAGGAAATCAATTAAGTGAGTCTAGGCTCCAGCCAGCAAAATGAAATTATTTTTTAAAAGGGACGGGGAAATCCTCTTAAGATTCTTAAAGATATCTACGCTTGGGACATTATCTTAACTAAAACCAATCAAACAGAAGATAGAAAATAACTTCTTAAGAAATCAAGTGTACCTTGGACAGGTACTTCTACACAGTTTACTGGAAGAGAATATGGGAGTTTGGCAAATGTGTGTCTAGTGTAACATGTGCCAGAGATATCTCAGGCCACAGTTTGTTTCATTCTAATAGTTCTAGTACAGAACATGTGTGCAAGGCTGGTAGATATTAGAGATTAACTATGTCAACATGTACACCACCAGAAGTTAGGCTCCTACCAGTTGCCCAGCGAAGGCCAATACGCCTCAAAGAATTGATCAGGGAGTTGTGATAAAATGCTTTACCAGGCACTCCCTCAAAATAATTTTAAGTATTAGAAAAGCTTAAGACTCCTTAAATAATAATATTTTTCCTTCCAAAGTCTTTAAAGGTCTAAACAGACATTATCTTATTAACATTAATAACCTAGTTGAGCAGGTAAGAGAGTTCATGCCTATTATTACACTAATTTAAAAGATGAGAGCTCTGATTTGCTAGGGGCATCAGACTCTGGCAAGGCCACATGGGAAGTTAATAGGGAAAGTAAGTTGGCCAGCTCAAGCTGGTCTAAAGAGTCTACACTCTTCATTTATACTGATTTCCGTGTCAGATAAGAAAAACAAGTTAAAAATAATTGAATGTGTGATGTTTCATATGCAGTTGTTTTTCTTTATGAAGCACTAGCATATTTAGAAAAAGAGAAACTGGAATAGATTATGAATTGTATCTGATAACTAATTACCAATCTGACATTTTCCCCCATGTGTTCCCGTGGAATGGTAGCATAAAACCAACCTATGAATTTTGAATGGTGAGAACAAGGTTACTTTGCTGAAAACGAACTACAATGCCACGGAAAACAGAAGACATTCTGCTTTTATGGTGTCTCAATAGCCAACCCCAAACCACTCTATAGTACTGTTTTAAAGGGAAAAGGAGAGATTTAAGACTGAACCTGTTCATCCCTCTTATAAAAGTAGAAAATTTTAAAGCATTATATATCACAATTTCAAGAAGACACACTTAAATTCAATCAATAACTCATTTAACTAAATGTATTCTTGATCTTAAAGATAAAGCAATAAACAAAGGAGGCTCTGCCCTCGTGCGTACACAAGGCATCGTCTGCTGAGCTGTACAGGGTGTTAGGGTGGTCCTGTTTGTGACCTTTGTACAGCACAGGTCCAAGTAAGGTACAAAGAGGGCCTCTGGGGAATAGAGTTTTCCAGACAGTGGAAAGAAGTGATCCTCAGAGGGCAAAAAGTGATTAGAGGGGGTGGCAGCCAGGAGCAAAAGAATAGCAATCATGTCAAGTTCGTGGTCCTTTGAAAGACTTGGCTTTGACACAAAGTGAGACTGAAAAGTCTCTGAGAGTTTAGAGCAAAACATGACCCAGCCTCCCCTGCAGGGAGCTGCTCTGGCTGGCTTGGGCAGTGGGGTGGGCAGGGCTGGAAGCCAGCCAGCAGGCTTTGGCAGCTACTGAAGGAATTGCAGGAAAGATGAAGGCAGCTCGCATTGCTATAGTAATCTGAATGGACAAAAGGAGCCTGGATACCTGCTGAAGATGGACAAGAGAGGATTTGCTGATGGGCTAGAGGAGGAACATGAAAGGAAACAGAAGAGCCAAGCATGATTTCCTGCCAGTTAAGCTGAGTGACTATGGTGAAACTTCTACTTGCTGGGCTGCAAAAGCTTTGGAGAGAGCACTCATTAGATGTGTCTTTTAGTATTTGTAACACACATTTTGGGTAGGCCATGCAGTGAACCAGCACTCTGAAATTATACAGGCTTCAGGGATCGTAACCCATACCCTTCACTTACTCATAGAAGAGCATAAAAAATGTTCCCTTCAGTACATGTTCATTTCAAAGCTTTGGCAGAATCCAAGGTCTTCTACTCTCAGTTTAACTCTTCATTCATTATGGCATATGATAACTACATCCCAAAATTTTCTAATTTTTAAAGGACCACACTTTCCCATTTTTGGCTAAGTAAGTGTAATTTTATTTATCAACAGAACACAGGAAAAAAAGTTAGCCTACTTCAGGTGGCTTAGAACTATTATAAGGATGTCAATTAAAACAAAAAGTCAGAAGCTAATATCCCAGATGCAGTCTTTCTGTAATGTCAGATAGGTAGGGTAGGTAGGTAGATAGTTAGGTAGGTAAGTAGGTAGGTAGGTAGGTAGATAGGTAGGTAGATAGATAGACAGACAGACAGACGGACAGACAGACAGATAGATAGATAGATGATAGACAGACAGATAAATATTGATATAGATATCAATGTACAGGTAGGTACATAAGATAGAGAAAATAAAAGGATTTGAGGAAAAATTCAAAGCTCTTTTCTCTGAGTAACACCTACATGCTGTTGTCTAATGCTTGGCTTTTGATATCTTTCAGACAGGTGAGCTTAGGACAAGCTGTTCATATTCTTGTTCTAAAGTATTCTCTTTCTTGTATACATGTGTACGTGCATGTGTGTGTGTGTGTGTGTGTGTGTATGTACACTACTATATACAGTGAGGTACTGTATACACAAGAGCGGTTCCACTGTTACTGGATGACATAAGAGCCAACGCATTACTCACGCACTTCTGGTTAGGCTCACTCGGACACACTAAGCTGAAAATGTGTCACATCTTCCAACAGGCATTTCAGAGACCTATCTTGCACTCTAGTTCTGTAAAAGTAACTACATAAAATTTTTGTACCATACATAGTACTTAATGATAATATATAATATTGGTTTAATATAAAATATAAGATATTGGTTTATATATTTACTATATGATTTTTTTTGTAATTTCAGTGTAATCTTCATCCTTAGTTTATATTTACTTTAAATCATTACCCTATGTTTAAAGTGTGTATGCTTTGGGTCTCATGTTTCTGTTCCTCTTGATGTCTTCAGAAAGCTATGCTGAGTGACTGAGCCATCCCATTAGTTCAGGCGAGTACACTATGTGAGATTCATACACCAAACTGCTTCAAGCTGCATTTCTTACAATGTGTGTCTCTCACCGCGCAACAGAGGGCTCTTCATACAATGCCCCATTTCTTCAGTTGGCATTGAACATTGGTTTTGGCTGCTATGTTTTCAAATCTGAGTTAATAAACACTATCTCAGAGAAAGTGATTTAGAAAAACATCTTTTTGAAATAAAAGAAAAAGAAGCAATACCAATCTATGTCTTATAAGACAGATAAGCAATTTTTTGTAATTTTGTCAAAATCAAATTACCAATTTTATAAGACAGGCTATCAGAAAATGGTGGTAAAAGGTATAATGGCTTGAATCTAGCTGTTCCTCCAAAGATTCTGGGGTCCAGAGGAGGGGCTTTTTAGTGTAAGAGGATCATCTAGGAGGCATGATGCTGGGATTAAGGGTGCCCCTGTGGTCACCATTCAATAGTTCCACAGCCTGGGTACTATACAAAGTCTGCTTTTGTTATGTCATTGCTGTGGCTACTTTTTCCATACTTTGCTGCCAGCACTGCTTTGCCATGAGCTGCTTCTGCTCTGGGAGGACACTCGGCCCTGGAGCCAGCCAAACATGGACTGTAAACTCAACAAACTGAGCTGAAATAAACCTTTCTTCTTTTAACTTGTGTCTGATATTTTGTCTCAGCACTGATAAAAGTGACTAAGACAAAAAAAAACAAGGAAAACTGAAACAAAACAAAATCAAACTAACAGCTTATTCAAGGGTGTTTCTTTCTACCACACAGTAATAAAAGGCATTGTGACACTATTGGAGCAAATCTGTGGTACAGAGCACAAAGTTCACATGAACTTAGGGAGCAAAACACTTATCAGAAAATTATCTATGGAGAAGGACCACGGAAATTAAGATGGCCCAGGTAGCCAGCAAATCGCAAGGCAGAAAGGCACAAGCAGTGAAGGCTGTGGGGCACAGGTGATTTGGGAAGGGAGGCTGCCTCGAGGAACAGGGTAGGATTCAGTACACTGAGCCACATCTGGATTTGTTTCTTTCTGTCTCTGTCTCTCTCTGTCTCTCTCTGTCTGTCTCTCTCTGTCTCTCTGTCTCTGTCTCTCTCTCTCTAAATATTTTTCTTTTGTCCTGCTTCCTTGTCTATGTGGACTTCTAGGAAAATAACAATTTGCAACAGATTTGGCACATTAATGTCTTTGGAAAATCCTTAAATGGTCTGGGAGCACCTCATTGAGGGATAACAACTTTTATTATCTTTTCCTCCTTGGTGCACACCTTTTCAGTAATTTTAAGTATATTATATTGTATTTTTAAAAAATATGTCCTTTAGTTTACATAGGAAAGTCATCAATCCTTTAAATTTCTGTCTGCTCCACTGAAAAAAGAATAAGGACACTTACTATGGTGTAATTACAGTATTGGAGGACCAGCACGAGTGTGCGCAGGACTCCCTGTACCCATCCTGCAGTAGGTGCCCAGATGACATGTCCTGTCCTTGGAGAGCACAGCAGAGTTCCTGACACGTAGACAGCATTCAGTAGTCTTGGCTAGTTTTTTAGTGCGTGGTTACTTATAAAACATAGCTAGTAACTCTCACAGATACGCTATAATTGACCTAGAAAAGAGACCTGAAAGCACTTGAAAAGATACAAACCAACATTTTTCAAAATTCCTTTTTAAGGGCCAGCGAGACAGCTCAGCAGACTAAGGGCCTGCTTTGGCAAGCTCAGGACCAGGGTTTGGTTCCTGTCCTGCATACTATGCAGGTCCCATCCAGGGCACCCACTGAGCCCAGGTGTGGTGGCTCAGGTCTGTAATCCCAGAGCTGAGGAGGCTGAAAGCAAGAGGATCACTAGGAGTCACAACTGTGTTGTGAGACCCTGTACCAAATACACAAATGAAAAGCAAAATTCTTTTAAAAATTGTATTTATTTATTTATTGTATGTATTTGGTACAGGTCTCACTGCACAGCTTAGACCTGATCTTTTCGTTTTCAGCCTTCCCAGCCCTGGGGTCATAGGTGTGCACCACCAGGCCTGGACTGGGTGGCTGGCTCAGCGTTCCCAGGGGTGGTGACAGTGTGTCATGCGGTACCAGAGATCGAACCCTGGTCCCTGTGCTTGCATAAGCAGGCACTTTGTTCACTGAGCTATCTCACTGGCCCACAAACCAACTTTTGACAATGTATTTCTGCATCATAGTCCATTCCTGATGGGTCTTCATCAGTGTAAGAAACGTAAGATATGAGGAGGAAATTAATAAAACTGTCTAAAAACAAAACAACCAAAATCAAAGATAAATATTTTAAAAGGTGTGATAGCCTTTGTTCTTGTGAATTTCTCTCTTTAAATTAACTGTCTTCATTTAACCTGAAATAATGTATAATCTGTCAACCAACACATTGCTTTTCTGGTTTTAGAAACATAGTGATTTCTGAGGATAATATATTACAAATTCTATAAGTCCATTCTTATCTGGCATTTATGTTCATTATTGATAATGCTATGAATAATAATCATTCTACATATTATAAATTTGAGCAGTGTATTAAATAATGTGTGTAGCTATTCCCAGAGATTTAAACTATGTTTTCATTTAGAATTAGTTCTTAGGAAATGAAACATATCTTCCTATGTGGATTCACTTTAATGGTTTTGATCAATCCCTAAATCCACTTCAAAACTTTATTTAAGATTATGAGATACTTATAATTAAGTAAAGCAATTTAATGCATGTTAAGCAGAAGTGCAAAGATGATTTGTAGGAAAGAGTACTTTAAGCCTCTAAAACATATCTGACTCCAATTAAGGGAGAATCTTTAACATTAGAGCACATTTATCTCTCTGCATGGTAATGTCAGTTCTACTTCCTGTAGTGTAACAACTCCTTTTAAGTACATTTCAGGTGACAAAATTCTTCAACAAAAAAACTAGCAATATGAAAATTCAATATTTAATAAATTTTTAAAATGTGGTTGGCACTGTTTTAATTTCATTCCCATTGTAAATTTTCACTGGAAGTTTAATATTCGCCATTGTTTAATTCTTTGCCATTGCTTTTCTGTGGTGTTATTTCAGCAGTAACAGAAAGTTTCCATAAATGAGATGAGGGAATTAGACAAAGATCAAATCACAAAAAAATTCTGGATAATATGCTAAGGAATTTGGATTTGACCAGGGAGGCAGTAAAACCCTCTGAGAAATCTTAAGGAAATGATAGTAGTGAATTCACATATAGAACAGATTTTTATGTGGCAGGATGGCAACAGTGACAATGAGATAGAGACTAGTCAGGATTGACAAGAGGTGGTGATGAACCTGGAGCATTTTGCAAATCTTTTCATGGTACTACCGAATGAGAACAGGATGATTAACAAGGCAATGAGATATAGACATTGTTATAAAGGTAATAACATTTAACAAAATAGGCTTTAAATAAAATAGTTGCCCTCCAAATGAGGCTGGGTTCATTTCAGTCAGCTATAGCCCTTCACAAAAAAGACCGGGGCTCCCCAGTAAAGAAGGCTCCAGAGGCCTTTGAACTCAATACAGCATCAACTCTTCCTTGGTTTTCTAGGAGGTGGCCAGGCTCTGTAGATCTTGACTATATCTATACTCACAGCCAAAATCACAATCACACAATAATAATTCCAATATCCTAAAAAATCATATATATAATTTTATTTTATTTTTTTGCCCCTGTACATAGACAGGAAGATAAACAGGGAGACACAGACATAAGACTTTGCATTGTACTTCCAAATAAATATTTTTTATGGAAATTATTAAAATGCTTTCCAAAGTAGAGAATGTTTTGACAGTTACATACAATTTTCACACAGTAACTATTCTAACACAAATCCAAAGGTGATTACAGGCTGTTTCATATAGTTTAACAAATTTCTGTAATTTACCAAAATTTAAACATTAAAAAAGACATGAGCGAAATAGACTGGATGCTTCTCATGAAAATAAAATTTGCTTACACTCTGATAGAAACAGTATAGCCTATAAAAATGGTTTTAATTAGAAAGATGTCAATTCATCAGAAAAAATTCTGCAAAACCACAGTTCACTTGGGATTAACTTTCCAACTAGTGTGCATTGAAGAAAAATGCAATGTACAACAATAAGTTTTATCCACCCTGGGGCACATAGCGCACCCATTTTAAAGATACTGCTAGACATCTGAATCACTCTCTGACTCCTGGCTCTGAGTCCAGGCTTCCCTAGAAGCATCTGTTGGAAAGCATGAGACCACAGAAAGGCAAGTGGTGTTTGCAGTTCCCCAGTGTTCAAGTTAATACTCCCATTTGTACATTAGTGAGTGATTCTGAGATTTATTAATAGGAGTCTACTGTGAGAACTGAGTCTGCTCTTGGAGATTTAGCTCATCAGGATTCCAGAATGGCAAATCCAGGCACAATCTCAGTCATAGTGAGTTGACACAGTATTTTCATCAATGCAACCCTCTGAGAGACACCTGCATGGATAATAGGCCTGAAACAGGTGGAACAGCAATGCACTATCATGCCAGTAGAAGTCTCCATTCATATTTTACACCATAATTATTCAAATTAGACTGAAACTTAAAGTAGTTCCAACAGCCCCAATAAAACATTTCGTTTATTGTTACAAATATTATGCTCAGATTTTTGCAGTTGCTGAAAAAAGGGATACAGGGTCCAGCAAGATAGCTCAGCAGTCTAAAGCACCTGCTTAGGCAAGCTTAGGCAGGTGCAGGGGACTCTGGTTCAATGCCCAGCACCAAAAGCCTGGCCATCCCCATGCTCAGAGGGGCTGAGCCAGCCACACACACACTAAAAAAGAAAGGGACACAATTTGCATTATTTTTATAAGAAGGACAGAGACAAGAAAGAATATAGATACAGGAAAGAACATAATAAGGATATAGATGAGAATATTGTAAGAAGCTAGGAGTGCTGGTGTGTGCTTATAATCTTATAGTCAGTAGGCTTCGGTAAAAGTCAAGGCCAGCCTGGGCTGAATAACCAGTTCAAGGCCTAGCTGAACTACAAAACAAGACCCTGCCTCTGAACAAATCAGAAAAAGAATAAAATAAGGAAGAAAAGCTTACCTTAAATATCATTAAATAACTGCTTTCAACAAACATCCAAACATGAACAAGCAACTGTAAAACTACCACAAATAAGCTCACTTACTCAACATAACATGATGAAAATTTAGAAGAATCTTTTCCTCTTTAAATACTAAGGAAAATTAAACTAACGAAGTTCAACAGGATCAAATATTACTTTTGCATGTTGTTTTTATTACACTAAGAAAAAAGATTTAAAAGTTAAAGTCTATAGATAATTCCAAGGGAATATTCAGAAATGATACACTGCTAAAACTTTCTTTTTTTTGAACCTTCAGGGGTAACAAATTACTTTCTAAAAGTAAGATCTATTTCCTAAGTAATCTACATAATGATTGTAATTTCTCTACGGTTTTGAACATAAGAAATTGGTTTTCAACAGGAAATGTGGGTTTCTGAGTCTAAGACTCATTATAAATTTTCATATGAAATACAAAAACTTGAGCTAAACTTGAGAGCATATTTAACCTACAGTAAATACTATGCCCTAGAGCACCAAAAAATAAAAGTGCTGAAGAAATCCAGGGGAAAAGGCCAAGAACAAGCACATAAACAAAGTGAATAAACATGTCACCAGAAGAATAGAGAAGCAATCTGAGGCCGAATAACTTTCCTATGCTTATTACAAAGATGTCATCTTGGGAGATAAAATATAGTGTCATAAACTGAAAGGTCACTGAATTTTTCAAGGTAACCCAAACATTTTAAGTACATACAATTAATTCTCCCAACAGTTAGTGTATAACCAATAATTTGAGGAGCTCAACTATGTCAGATAAAGTCTATATCCACTCACATGCCCTGACCTTTAGGTAGAAACCAATTTAATAAAAAAAAAAAATTATCCAGTTTCCTTTCATATATTTAAAAGAAAAGAATTTTTCTGACAATTTATGTTATCAATGAATAACCTTCATCTCATCAAAATATCACATTCTGGATAGTGAACGTAATCAATAAAGAACAGACTTTTGAAGCATTACCACTTTTATGACTCATCCTGAAGAGCCACTTCTAAGTCCTTCTTTAATCATCCCCAATAATCATTCCAGATTGTACTTTCGACTCACCAAGCAACATGTACAGAACGATTGAAAGCCTAACCATATTTCACAAGTGTTTAAAACATTATTCACACCTATGTGAATAAATATATCACCAAGGAGGGCCTTCATATTATTTATGGCATTTATTTCCATAATATTCTTCCTCTTTAAGCTTCCTTCAAAGCCCCAAATAGTTGGAATAAAATAATCACTAGGTAACAAATTCCTGAAACAAATGAATTAGGACGTTGTGAAACTACGTACATTAATAAATATTGTTAGCTGCATAGGCAAGTTTATTTTTCTATGTATTAAAACATGGATGCACATTCTATAGGGCAATAAGTTTTATAGTTGTCACACATTAATCAGCAAAGCTTAAAACAAAATTTAGAAAATTTAAATTTTTCTTTGGCAGAACCGGGCATTGAACTCAGGCCCTTGCACTTGCTGGGGAAGCACTTATTCCACTGAGCCATCTCCCCGGCTAAATTTTTCATATATTAGGTAACCATGAAGGATTAGTAGTTAGCATCTTAAAGCTTGGTGACCTTAGAGAAGTCACCAAGATACACTCTGATTGAAACAGCCTATAAAAAATGGTTTTAATTAGAAAGATGTCAATTCATCAGATAAAATTCTGCAAAACTACAGTTCACTTGGGATTAACCTTCCAACTAGTGTGCATTGAAGAAAAACCCAATGTATGACAATAAGTTTTATCCACCCTGGGGCACATAGCGCACCCATTTTAAAGATGCTGCTAGACATCTGAATCGCTCTCTGACTCCTAAAATACACTGTTTTAGATATGAGAAAACAGATTTGAAGAGCTTGGAGGCTGGTCAGATAGCTCAGCAGGCCAAAGTGTCCAATTAGGCAGAACACAGTGATTGGTGTTCAATCGCAAGGTAACGTGCAGGCCCTGACCATGGACATATTCAGAGGATGGCACCTATAATCCCAGCACTTGGGAGGCTGAAAACAGGAGAATCAGTATGAGTCCAATCTATGTAGTGAGACCCTATAGACCCTGTAGACCCTGTCCTAAATACATAAAAATTAAAAAATAAATAAATAAAAAGATAAATCCTTCTAAACTTCAGGGACCCGCCAGTTAGCTCAGTTGTTTAAACACAGTCAGGCACAGGATTCCATGGTTCAATCCCATTAGCTCAGTTATGTAAACACAGTCAGGCACAGGATACCATGGTTCAATCCCCAGACCCACCAGTAACGCAGCCTGAACCACACCTTCCCCCCAAAAAAATCCTAAATAAATATAAATAAATAAATATGTTAAGGTATTTATATAGTTCTCAAAGTGCTATTTTTTAGACTATCAGCAGCAGCAGCACCATGAAGTAGCATTTTAGAAATACAAACTGGGACTCCACCCAGGCTCTCCAGGCTTAGGAGCACTATTTGTGCTTTATCTAGGCAAAGATAGTGCATGAGACCTGAGGGCTGAGAAGACATGCCTGAGGGTATTCATCTATGACTCTAGAGGAAAACCTAATCTACGCTACCTCCTAGTACATTCCAAGATCTAATCTGTTCAAGGCAACACTTTTTATTTCAAATCTTGACTTCTAAACTCTATGTCCTCTGCTAGAGAGCATGCACTGAAAGTAACAGAAACTTTGAGGTTAGCGAATCTTACTGTGCCTCAAGGTCATCATTCTGACAGATGTTTAGCTGTCATGTAGAACACAGGAAATGCTCCTGATACACTGTCAAGGTTTCAAGATTGAAGGGTTGCAGGCTTCCAGCTCTCAGCCACCTATCTGGCCAAGCTAACTCCCCATTCTGCCTCTCTGCCCAGACAGGCCTGCTTCTTTATACAGAGGTGGGGCAGGGCTTGAAGACTAGTGTTCTGATAGTGTTATTTAGAGTCAGGAAGCAAGCAGAACTAGGGCATTCATTTCTTCTGGATTTCCTTCCAAAACACATGGAGGAAGTACAGAGCACACACATTGGGCCCTGATCTCCAAACCTGCAGACAAGCATCATTAGTCATTGCAGACTCCTGCTCTATCACAACCAGGACCAGACCTTTGATAATACCTAGGCTGTTGTCACAGATCAGGCCCTAAAAATATGATTAATCACTGGAAACCAGAGTCTCAGCAGCTGTAGATCCTTAGAAAGCAGAAACCTTAAGCAAGAGAACAGGAATGTCCAAAATAGTGTCTTGAATATCCACAGTCAAGTCTAGAATTCAAGTTTTCAACAAATGAAGACAATGTGAAAGACTGACCATTGGTACCTCAGGACATATTGTAAGACTTGTTTCAAAAGCTTCCAAATTTCCTTTATCTCAATATGTATGAATCACTCATCCAGAGCTCTGCTTCCTGTTGCACTTCTAATGCAGATTTTATTTCACCGAGAAGTCGTATGTTTCTTAGACACCATAGGATACTTAGTGACCCTCCTTTACCAAGTGAAAGAAAAGCCCCATTAGTTTATAGACAAATACAGCTTATATTTAAAATATTTAGACCAACAACAACCCCAGTATGGTACAGTGACTACCTTTCCTGAGATGTCCACATTTGACTTCCAAGAACCTAAAACTGTGTAGATAAGAATTAAAGATAGTGAATTTAGGATAAGGAAAGTATGCCATGTTATCCATGTGAGGCTATCTGATCTCAGCATTTCCAGAGCTGAGCACGACCTCTGTATTGGCAGCAGATATGAGAAGTCATGGAGACTTGAAATATGACAGGAACTAGACCACCTTTGCTGCACGGGACCACCCAGAATAGATGGACACCAAGCAAAGGAACTGTCTAAGAACAATGAGCCCTGGAGTAGTAGTGAGCAGCAAAAGGACAGGGATCTCATTCCTACAACCACAACTCCTAGGAACTGAGTTGTTGAGCACTTGAATAAGCTTAGAAATGCATTCTTCCCAGTGGCTTTCAGTAAAAAAATAAAGCCCTATCAGCACTCTGTCTAGCATTCTGAGAACCTACACAATGGATCAAACTGAGTCCTCCCATACTTCTTTTTTTTTTTTTTTTTGGCGGAACCGGGGATTGAACTCAGGCCCTTGCACTTGCCAGGGAAGCACTTATTCCACTGAGCCATCTCCCCGGCCCCCCTCCCATACTTCTGATTGACATCAATGGGAGACAAATCTCTACTGCTTTAAAAAATATGGTGGTAACTTATTATGGCATCAGTAGAAAATTGATACAGCAAAATTTAAAGTAGCACTTCCTGTTGAGGCTCTGACAGTATTTGACAGTATTTAATATTCATCCTTGTAAATTAAATATATACACCAAAAACCTAAGTAAATTTGAACAAATAAAGAGAAAAAATATATATCTTCTTCATCTTTTTTGTTTTTTTTTTATGTATTTGGTAGAAGCTCTTGCTATGCTGCTTATACTCACAGAGAACCTCCTGTTTCAGCCTTCTCAGCACTAGGATTACAGGCATGAGCCACCACACTCAGTTTTGATGGCTGGCTTGGCAGTACCAGGTGTCAAACCCTGGTCTTGGCACTCCAGGTGGGCACTTAAGACTGCTGAGCTATCTCCCCAGACCTTTTTGTCTTATTTTAAATACTTCCTTAAACTCTCTAAATAGAGATATGACAAAATGTCTTAACCACTCTCAGATGATAGATGTTTTTTGAGTTAAGAGTGTTTCCATCAAAATTTTCAGGTACTACATACTCTTTATTTTAAAACATAGTTTTTCCTCCCACATACTGGCCTAAAAGTATAAGGGGTCATCCTGCACTGAAAAACACTGCATAACAAAGCTTTTTCTTGTACTAATGCTTCCCCCTATAAGATTCAAATTTCAGAGAAAATAACAGAACATGACTGTACCAGGCTAACACACCAGAAACCAGAGTGATCTTGGAAAGTATTTGTCGAATGCATATTTGTAGTGAGACAATGCTCTGTATAGCTTACTGCATTTATTCTTTCAATGAGCTCTTCTACTTTGATAAGGAACATTAGTTGCTGAACTTGCACTGTATCAGACTTCTATGGAGCAGCACAGGCCATAATCAACTCTGATACCTAGTAGTCCAGTTTAGAACTGGAAGGATGTTTAACTTCTACTGAATACCACTCATCTTTCATATAAGCTATATTTATACTATATTTACAGCAACCTCTCGATCGTTAAGAATAAATAAAAGTAGTAGTAGCAATAGTAGTAGCCAATGAAAAACATATAAATTATCTATGAGGAAGCTGTGAATGCAGATGCCACGTCAGTGATAAACTCACAGGGAGGTCGTTACAAAGGGCTGCCAACTGCAGCTTACAGCAATATTCACAGTGGACAATGTGCATGGAGGTAGGGGAGGGGATCTCCTTACCACTGAGCCAATGCTTCCTCCCAGTAACTGCAGGAATAAGGCCAAAAATTATGCTTGTTTTAGTTTCTTCATTTCAGGGGATTCTTTGAATCTGAAATTTCATATGTTTGGTTTCATTCCACCATGTTTTTTCAGTTAAATTTCAGCTGTTTTCAGTTAGTAGGTTAGGGAAACATGCCAAAATATACCCAACAAATGCAGTCACCATTGCACTGCATGCTATTTCTAATCCAACTACCAGGAGTTGAAACATTGGGGACTGGGAGAGCCTCTCCACTGTCAAGATCATTTTTGGCAAATGCTAGATAGAAAAATGTCTCATCTGGGATGGTATAGAAGAATTTGGGGCACACTGACTCTGCTGAGAATAGCATAACTCTTTATGTCCTGCAAACAAAATTTATTATTGCAGCAACCAGTTGCATGTACATTGCTAAGAAATTCCTGTCCTCTTCACAATATATGTGTGAGGTTCTTCAGACAGTTTCCTTGCTACACTCTGTGTTACTGTGTACTTCCAGGACTAGCTTTTCCCAAACTTATTAGGAATATAATCAGATTTTTTTCCTTCATCAAAAAGAATATCTTAAGGAGGCGACATAACTCAACAGACTAAGCACCTGCTTAGGCAAGCACAGGGACCAGGGGCACCAAATGCCATGCAGGCCCTGCCTCCTTGCATGCTGAGCCAGTGACAGAACCCAGGCATGGTGACGAATGTCTGTAATCCCAGTGCTAGGGTGTCTGAAAAAGGAGGATCACTAGGAGTTCAAGCTGCATGAGACCCTGCACAAAATGCACACACACACACACACACACACACACACACACATGTACAAAGAATACCTTAACTTACTACCTTTGAAATTGTGCTAATCAAGCTTATTTATCCCATTTTTTTCTAAAAGCAAGCAAGAAAAAAATATATAATCTCTTTACTTTGCCTAGGATAATCAGTCACTGGATGATGTTACCTTGTCTTCAAAAGAAAATCTTGGCACCTTTGTGCTCATTGTACTAAAAATGCATTAATTGCCTTCCATGAACAATGCAAGTTTGAGGGATGTTGAGTATATCACATAGCATGTATCCTGAGTGGCCCATAAATGAACAAGCTATTTCTCAGTGATTTTAGTAAAATTGTTTTCCAGAGATTGCAAGCATCCAAAATGCATTTTAGGTACAAACAAATCCATAAACAAGAGAAAATAAAAAGACATTACATTTTACTAAATGACACAATGTTTAAAAATATATTAATTCTCTAATTACCAATTTGAAGGAAAATTAACTTTGAAGCTTTATTTTTTTCAAAATTGGATTAAGTAAACAGGTGTAATTGGAATTAAATGGAACACTTGTTATCTAATGTTTTAGTACAAAGATCTTATATATCTCAACATTTAAAATATAGTCCACTGTATATAAGAACTTTGTGTGTTTTAGTAAATCTTTTGCATATTTTAAATCACACTTATAACCCTCTGAGTAAATAAAAGAACAAACAAACTTAGATGAGAGGGGCTGGGGAGATAGGTTAGTGGAGTAAGTGCTTGCCTGGCAAACACAAGGTCCTGAGTTTGATCCCTGGTACCACCCAAAATAAATGAATGAATAAAAAGAGAAACTTAGATGAGGTTATTTCACTTCCATTTTACCCTCCATGAAAGAAGAGAAAAAGATGAGATGGGAAGAAAAAGTCACTAGCATGTACTGTTACTTACATATAAGAACTTTATTATAGTAGATGATCAAAAGACTATCTTTTGTTTTGTTCTACCTTTGGACACTGTTTCTTAACCATAGATGACAATATCTTTCCTAATGGATACCTCTAGTTCTAGAAAATGTCTTATAATAATATGAGTTATACTGATGGTATTGCACTTCTATTTTGCCAGGCTTAGGAGACTGTTGAAATCATGTGTATGTCTGCATATTTTACTCATTAATTTGAAATGGATAAATCCAACACAGATCCCTTTGTGCAGTAATTAAGGGGAAAACAAATAATAGGAATACACTGTACAAACAATGCCACATAAATAACATCAAATTACTGTCAAAACCACTTTAAATATCTAGCAAAACTTCTGTGGTGTTAATCCTACATTGCTTTGATATTTAACACAATTTGCAAGTGTACTAAAACACAAAAAAGGCAAAATATTTTTCTCACAACCATATGCTGTCCCTATTTGAAGTTTTAGAACATCGGAAGTTCCATTTTTAACATGAATGTCACAGTAAAATATAACTGCTTGATGAGCCATCAGTTCTTGCTATATGTATGTATGACATATGACACATTTTCTTCTACAATATGCAGTTAAATGTTTGCTATCACAACAGTTATACTTTGCTAATGGAACAGCACAGATCTCCTTCATAAGTATTCCACTAGGAGATGTGCTTAGCTTTATATTAAAATATTGCATTGGAATTAACAAAGGATATAAATATAATCAAACATCCATATATCCCTGTCGACATGCATCACAGAAGGCTTCAGCCAAATTCACCTCTAGCAAAACTGCTACTTGGAAAACACACCTCATGCTCAGCAACACAAAAGACTGCAGCTTTTGTAAGAAAAACGCATTCATCTGACTTGCATTATTTGTGGGTGAACATTATTTGTGCACTCATTGTTATTGCTACTCTGCTTATAATTAAGTTTAGAAACAAGAAAATGAATAAAAATCTGACAAAATTATTAAAGAGGAATGCAAACATGCCAAACTAAAGAAAGAGAAGAATCTAGAAACCATTTCATCTTTCATATTAATAATAAATCTGCTTGTCAAAAAGAAGAAAGAAGAAAAATGCAGAACAGGCCAGATTCTCATGCAGGGTCCCTGAACCAGGAGAGCATTCTCCCTGCCACCAAAACAACATCTAAAGAAAGGCAGAGAGGATGCAGACTGCTGCACCTTAGCATAAGAAAAGGTTTTGCCTCTGTTTAACCAAAGTGCAGATCACAGACCTGCCTCCCATGACCCTTTCCACGTACAATTTTCCTGGACATACAAAGATGCTTGTAAATAAGCACATATTATACAGAGGTAGAACTAGAGCTAACATTTTTCATTAATTTATCATTATAAGATGAACTCAGACCATAGCGAGGTATCTGGCACTGACTACACTGGAAATCTGAGAACTCTAAATAATACTTAATAAGTATTTATTCATGTAATCCCTTTTCAGCATGGGTGAACAGAAATACACCTCAAGTGATCCAGTATAAACTAAGATTTATAGTAATAGTCTGTAGAGGGCTTTGCCTTTCTTGAATTCATCTCTTGGGAATGGGTTGACAGGAGTAGGGTAATAGGAGAGAAAAAGAAATACATACAGCCTTATAATCCCAGCCCTGAAAGATCTCCACTGGCCTCCCACTGTGATAACTGCAGGTAGCATCAATTTACATGAGAGATTTTTGGACTAATAGATCTTTCTCTGCTCAGTCACCAACCAACCAGAAGTGTGATTAGAATAAAAAGACAAAAGTGTCCACTTTGAAAGACTTGGTCTATCCATTAATTTTGACAAATTGGGACACAATTTCCATTGAAGTTTCTTTTCATCCAAGAGAACAACTCAGCACCTCATTAGGAAACCCTCGTCGCTCTTCAGTTGAGCATTTCAGGGGATGGCTCCCTCACCACAAGCCCAAGCAATCAGTTCCATTCCTGTGCACTCTTTCCTTCAGATTATCGTTCCATGAAGCTGCCTTGCCAGGAAACTGGCAAATTGCCTTCTTCGTTTCTATTACCTTCCAAGTATCGGAGCCTTCTGATTAGATCTCCGTTCCCATGGGATAAGAACAAAATGCGTGCAGTCTGATACAGGAAATTGAAATTTTGTCACCTGCAGAGGACTAAAAAAGTGTTTGATTTTTCCCCCCCCCTTCATGTTAAGAAAGGATCTCTTGTGTATGAAAGAAAATTACCCTTCCCTTCAGGAAGACACATCTGGAAATAGTCTTAGCTACACAGTCTTGCAGAATGACCGAGAAAGCTGATACCAGTGTTTGTGATTTATTACAAGAATGCAGTAGTTTTTAAGTGATGTTTTCTTTTACTCAGCTATTTGCTTGGGAATCATGATGCAACTGATAGCCAGAAACAAAAATTTTCTTCACTGAAGGGCATTTGGCTCCGGATATCTATGCACAGCATCAAAATGCAATTGAAACCAAGTAACCCAGTGGACTCTTCAGAGCTCCAGAAAGGCCCTCTAGCTTGTTTTAACAACCAATTCAACTACAAATTTTCTTCAAGTGGCCCACAATAGAACCTTTATCTTGTTATTCATCAAATCCTCCACAGAAGATTTTTCTGCCATCTCCTAAGATCTCACACTGTGCAGGCAGAAAATGCAACTACAGTAGAATAAACCAATTTGCCTTAGGTTGGAGACTAAGAGCAGAATCTCACTGTCTATTCTTGTCTTAAAAGGCTTGTTAGAGTCTCCATGGGAAGGGAAGGTTCCCTGCTGGTAGAGTTGTAGCATATCAAAGATGAATCATGAGTACAAAGAAAGATTATTTTGTTCAATGGGACATTTCTTATTCTTACTCAGGCGACAGCACTTCTGGCTAATTACCCAATTACCATTGACGCAAGGTATGTGGAGGGAGGGAAATAAGGTCATTAGGACTTGAAAATCCTCTATTCCAATTGCAGTAATGTACCAGAAGGCCCAAATCACAGAAAAAAAAAATACAGTAAATATTGCGACATATTCACTTTTAAATCTGAGAAATTTTAAAGGCAAAAACAAAAACAAAAATCAGAGTTGGAAAAGAAAAAAATATTAAGCATTCCAAATTTTGATGGTATTATCCAATGCATTACCTAAATTGAAATAGAAGGGAATATTGCATGTGACCTAAAACATTATTGTGTTTTCTAAAAAAAAAAAAAAATCTAGCATCATTTCTTATACACACAGAACCATTCCAATCTTCCTTAACGGAACAGTCTAGTATTTGAAATCTTACCTTTTAATCTATGATTTTAGATATTTCTAAAGGTAACAACAAAACTGTGATCCAGTTTAATTGTTAAAATACACTACATTTTCAAGACAAAATAAACATAAGAAAATTGAACTTTACGTAACACTGAAACAAGAAGGGAATTACACACTCAAGCACAAGATGAAAACAGAAAACACACACTCCCTACATCCCAACTGTCTTCCATTACATATAATTACCAATCCTCAGTCTGAGCTAGAAAACAAAAGTTTAGGAAGAACAATGGGTATGTAGATGTCTAAAGGCTGTGTCTCTTATTTTTTAAAGAACTGTGGGTAGGAAAGAACAACCCATTGTCTGTGTTAAAAGCTTTGTTTACTTTGCATGTTTGCATGAAATGGGTCTAAATATATTTAAAAAAATGAATATTGGCTATCAAACAATACATTAGTTCTGTATTTTGTTCTACACTAAAAATAATAAGAGAGTGAATACTTTTTAGAGTCAGAAATTAACTGAAAATATACATAATAATTTTGATTGTAAAAAGTAATCTTTCTATTAAAAGAAATGATGCAATACAATTAGTTTTGTCATATTCAAATGACAAATTCTTTTTAATCGTATGTAATCTCAACGTTTTCAGATATGGAAAATTTGAATTCATCTTACTTTAATTGCTCTGTTCCCTGGTAATTAGCCCCATAAATTATACTTAATGAGTTGACTCTCCACTTTAGCCAATATTTTTCTGTAACAAATGTGTCAACAGTTTATATTTGCTTTCTCTCCATAACAAGAGGTTTTAAACAAGAAAATTCATGGATCATGTATGGTACAGATAAAACTATAATGAGGAGTAATATCAATCTATATTTTACCCATTAGTCACATTTTCACAGATTAAGATGTTGGTAATGAATTTAAAGGAAAGAACAATTTTAGGTTTTAACAGACATGAATGTTTTTCATTCATGTTCACGGCTGAGCTTGTAGTTTTCATTTGCACCAACCTCCACGAGCAGGTTTGCCTCCTTGGTTCATACACAGCTGGCCAGCCTTTGTCTTTCATTTTCTTTCAAGTGACAGGATAGTGGAATGAAGATGATCAGCCACAGTGCCACAAGCTGCAGCGTTCAGGGTTTGTGTGACTGCTGTGTTGTCTCCACACCCCCAGACTCTTGTTTTTCACTTCTAGCATATAAGTGTCTTTGTCTTGTGATCTGAAGATAACTCCTGCATGTCCACGCCCACATGCCATGTCAACAGAAGAATAGACGCATGCAAGAGTAGAAAAGATTTCCCTTGCCCTGGTCCAGAGAAGAAAATGCTTCCCTGTAGTGGAAGAGCAAACTTCCCTTGGAAGCTTTGGAAGCTCTGGCCCATCCCATGCTCCATGACAAGATGTCAAGAGATTTCAGAATTGTAGTCCATCAAGATTCACCTCCTTGGCCTAAGCAGAAGGCACCTTGGGTATGATAAAAATACTGTTAGGAAGAAAAAGCACAGATGGAGAAATCTAAGAAGTGTCCCATGCAAGAATATCCCTTAATTTAGGGTCTTTATTCTCCATTTAACTTGCTATGTTACTCAAGGAAGTTTCCTTTGTTTATTAGATCTGTTCCCACATCTGCAAAATAGAAAGAAAAATATGAGCACATGCCTCATGAGATACTTTTAAAATGATGTCACATAGTGTGTGTAAAGCATTGGGCATATTCTTAAAATATAAATATCATCCAGTAAGTAATATGTGATTACAGCACAATCAGAATTATGAGGCACGGCATTGCCTAAGCAGAACAAATCTTAATTTCTGCTGATAGTAACCTTCTGAAAGAAAAAAAAAAAACAACTCATGTGAACGTACTGATGCCTACATGATTAGAATGTTTGAAAGAGTGGTGAAGGTCTATATATGGTGAGCCATAAAGATTGATTTACTCTTTTCTAAGCTTTTCTTTATTCATTCATTTGGTACAGGGTATTAACACTCAGCTCAGACCATAGTGATCCTCCTGCCTCAGCCTCCCCAGACCTGGAATTACAGGCATGCACCACCAAGCCCAGTCTCAGTGGTTGGCATGGTGGTATGACATGCTGTACTAGGGATTGAATCCGGGACTTTGGCTTTCCAGACAGGCACTTAGACCACTGAGCTATCTCCCCAGGCCTGGTTTACTTTTATAATATTAGGCATGAACCCAAATCTCTGAGAAGTAATGATTAAAAATGTTTGCATTTTGGGGTTGGCCAAATAGCTCAGTGGATTAAAGTGCCTATAATCCCAGCTGTTGGGAAGCTGAGCATAAGTGGATCACTATGTGTCTGATTTACATAATGAGACCCTGTAGAATCTGTAGACCTTGTACTAAAATACAAAAACAGAATGTTTACATTTTGTGTGTGAGTCATTACTACACAATTTAAAATACATTGAGCTTTGTATTTCACATTTCTGATGGGTAACATTTCAATATTTACAGCTTAATAAACAGTTTATAGTTACAGCTTATTAAATTCATTTTAAAATATACAAGAATAGCATTTGGGTTAGTTCTAATTCTATGTAGAATCACTTAGATTTAATTAAAGCGTTTTTTCACTTACAAGTCTACTTAATTGATACAAAGTTACATATATTTCACTATGGACCTAATTCTAAAAAGTACTTAGCAATTTTGTATCATTTTCTTTCTTTCTGTGCATTGGTTAATCTTATTTTTTCATTCTTTCTTTTTTCATAACATGTGAAAGAAGAGCGTGTTGCATTTGGGAATCTACTATTCTTTCATAGTTGAACATCAGAAAAAGTGTACTCTTTGTGTTAAAAAAAAATTATGGCAAAAAGGAATTTGTGAAGTTTGTTTTTATATGTTAAGTAATTTCCTAGTTTAAAATCTGAGTTTACTATAGGTCCTCTGAAGAATTTCTATATCCATCTACCTGAACATGGGATTAACCCATCTGTCATTGCAATCTTGTGCTCTTGATGCTAAGCTGTATTAAAAACAGAACAAGAGTGAAAGGAAGCAATCTTCTTTTGCTTGAAATTCATGTTCCATCAATTCTGTACACAGGGCTTTCCTTTGTCATTTGCTATGTTTTCAATGATCGGAGACTTTAGTTCTCTCTGAAACATATTTTATTGCAACTATTTTATAAGACATGAGCACATGTTGCCTAAGACCTCATTGTTTTCTGAGAACTGTGATTACATATACCTTAGCCTAGGAAACTTTGTGACTTTCAAAAGATGCTCCTTTTCTCTGGTTCCTTGTTCTGAAAAGCCTTTACACTTCTCCTCAGTCCACCCAACCTGACATCACAGTGAGTAAACCTGTTCCTGGGAGAACACAGACACCTTCCTAGAGCTGCCTGTGTGCTTTGATAAAGAAAGAACTCCTAGATACGTTGAGATGGGGGCAAGGGTATGACATCTGCTTTGACATCTCAGGTCCTCTGTTACCAACTTTGCTCTTATTTCTCCCTCCTGTCCCACAGTCTTAATCTACTGTAGAATCCTAGAGGCTATAAAAGGACAGAGGAAATTTCTTTTATTGTTATAAGGTGTATGACCCCTGTCTGATATTTGATATTCAGAAAGGATTATTTTCCTTTTCAAACAGCTAGCAAATGCTTTTGAGACCTCAACATTGAGTGAACACACTGAAGACAAATTCTTAATTTAAAAAAATCCCCAAAATTAAATACAGTGTTGGGGACATAGAAGCAGGGAGTCCCAGGCAGAAAAAGGTGGAGTTTCCAGGCTGCAACACTCATACCACCAGGCAAGTACCAAGACAAATCAAAGCATTCACCCTTCCAAAATCTTAATTGATTCAG
This sequence comes from Ctenomys sociabilis, assembly GCA_004027165.1. Lineage (NCBI taxonomy): Eukaryota > Metazoa > Chordata > Mammalia > Rodentia > Ctenomyidae > Ctenomys > Ctenomys sociabilis. The sequence continues at coordinate 31,140 of PVKA01011393.1, forward strand.
CAGCCTAAGTATAAGAGTTTCAGAAATTTCCCTGATTTGGGCAGTCTCAGAGCACTATTTTTCATAGGAGATTCCTAAGTGAAAGAGTATTCAAAATTTGAAATAGTGAAAAGTGTTTTGAAGGAACATACTTCTTAGACAATTAGAAAAATCAACACTGAAAATCTGTTTATACTGTTCAAGAAAAATATTATGGCCTTTTCTCATTGAAAGGTTAGGAAAAGCCTATAGCAAATAAGATTCAGAAGACTTTCTCCCATCTTCCTTTGTGCAGTAAGTTTGAGAGTGCTAATGTACTAGAACATTTACTTCACATTCTCTCTCTTGTCCAAAATCCTTGAAAGTAGAAATACTGGAAACGAAGCTCACTTCCACATATTAAGTTGCTACGTTTAAGCCCCTAAGTCAGCCTCCCAGGCCTACTCCCCCGCCCCCTCCGCAGCTCTCCAGGGGAACTCAGGTAGCTCTGTGAGTGGAAAGGGGATTTATTATGCCCCTGTACTTAGGTCTCCCTGTGGTGATATCCAATTTTACACTATCTCTTCCTTTGAAAAGAAAATAGATGAGCTAGCTAAACTGTTAGATCTTACTTCTGGATTCTCCACAGATTTTTGTCCCAGAGTTGAAATGCTAGCTGAAACAATATCAGAGACATAAACTCCAATATTTAACCCAGACTGATGGTCAATGAAAATGTTTTATTACTTGTCATATGCTCAGGGCCAAAGAAACTTCTTATATATAAGTAAATTTAAAAAAAAAAGAAACAACACTTTGAAATTATTTCTTCCAAATACATATTTCTGAATTTAAATCTTGAAAATGCGATCAAACAGTTAACCTGAACAACTGCTTTGAGGATAACAATATGCAATATAAACATCATTGTTAATTTCCTATCCTGTTTTGAAATTCTGTGTTGTTTTTATTGTTTTTAGTCTCTTTTAAAAAATTAAACCTTGCAAAATGATTTATTATAAAATTGAGTAAATTATTTCTCCAAAAATCTGAACTTATCATTTATGTTTTTGTGAGGGGTTAGGTGTTTGTTCATACAAACTTTCCAAAGGAAGGAGAGAAAAGTTGAAGTATTAAAAGATACCCTTTTTTGTGTGTTCATTTGTTTGTTTTATGGAGATTTCATTAGGATATATCTTATGCTGAATACATATACTTTAATTGTAGATAGATAGATAGATAAATAAATAATTTCTTTTTAACATAATAACTAATATAGATATTTTATTACAGTCTTGTAATGAAACTGAAGCTTTGAAAATCAAATAAATTGTCTGCTATACCACCGCCTGGATTAAAGCTCAGTATGTCTGCCTTGTAGGCCATATTCCATTTACCACCTACCCCTTGGAAACTTACGGAGGAAAGGCCTTCTATGATATATGTCTTTAATTCTTCACAGTATTAGCAATAGTAATAAGCAGTGTTTTTCCATTTTTCTTTTTCAAAGGAATGGTCTAAAAGAAATATGACTTAAAACATTATGTTAGATTAGGTATTAAAATACATTCATTGTATGAGATTACAGCATTTTTAAAAGAAAAACCTTTAAAGCTACTATAAATATTCTTGGTCAGTACATAGCACGTAGTAGGCACTAAGCACATGCTTACTGGGTCATTGCTCATTAAAATAAATATCTTTCCTCATTAACGTACTATGCAATGTTTTATCCATGAAACTATGATGGAAAGACTTATTAGATAAGCTATAAGAATTTCTTTCACAATTCATAAGCCTTTAATATATTTTTGAATTCAAGTTAAAACTACATAACATGTCACAAATTATATTCCATGCATTGTATTGTAAAATATATAATAGCAAGCTATAGGATACAATATATTATAGTTATGAAATATAAACTAATGTATAAAGGTGAAAAGTGTGAAAATCTCTGAAAACTATTTTTTATATAATTTCAAGTATTTAGTAACTTCTGGCTCATTTTGCTGTTGATAATTATTTTTCTTATTAATTTTATTGAGGAAAAAATTGTAATGAGACAGTTTCAAAACAGGTTGGTAGGAAATAATTATTTGATTAAAAATATTCTGGAAAAAATTTAAATACAAATATAATGAGCAGAATAATGTTAATTTTTTGTCAACATTATGGATATAATAGATAAAGCTTTCAGCTAAAAGTGACATAATAAAAACATTTGTCAGGGCTGGTCTATTTAGGCAGAGCGCAGAGGCTGGTTTGATCCTGTCCTGCCATGAGGGGCCACCCCAGGGGACCTTGAGACTGCAATTGAGACAGGTGGTGGCCGGTGCACCTAATCCCAGTGCTTGGAAGGCTGCAAGCAGGAGGATCACTACAAGTCCAATCTATGTAATAAGACCCTGTAGACCCTGTACTAAATACATTAAAAAATAAAATAAAATACAATAAAAAAAAACAGTTGTCGATTTTATTTTGTTCCAAACTGAAAGTTGCTCAGAGGTAGAGCTCCTGCTTAGCATGCATGAGGTCTCCTGTTTGATCCTGAACAAGTTACCTCCAACTAAATTCCTCTATTTTATTGAAACATGTCTTAGATCTAAATAAATAGTTTCAAGGCCTAATTCAACAGTGATCAGTTTTATTTTTCAAATTAACACATTAAGTAGCCTAGTAATAGATTCAATCTTCAGCATATATTTTTTTAAGAAAGAAATCTAACATTGTCTGGGGTGGATAGACTCTAAACCAAAATATCTAAGTTTTCCTAAGTCGCATGGCAAAAGGAAGAAATGCCAAAACTTAGCAATATCTGTTTTATATCTTAAAGCCTTAAAAATACAAATAAGCTTTGTCATCAGTCTGAACATAGCCAACTTTGGTATCAATTTCAGAGTTCATTTGAAATGATTTAAAAAATAGACTATGGATGATTAGAAAAGGACAAGTTAATCATGAGGAATCAGAATAAGTTCACTAAAAGTAAGAAGGCACACTACCTTCCAGTTTTGCTGGACTAGTGAATGAGGAAAAGAGAAAGCAAAAGAACAAAAAAGACTTGAAGAGAAAATTAGTACATTTGGGTGAAAAAAGGCAAATTAAGTAGAGCTAAAATACAAAATGATAATAAGCTGGGATTGTGATCTCCTATAAATGACATACAAAAAAACTAAATTTAAAAAAATGTAAAACTAACAGGTAGCTTGGTTTCACTGATGGCTAACTTAGAAACTTAGCCTGGGGTTGGAGGTGAGGGAAAGCATAGGGCCAGAGAAGCTTATGTAAGTATTCGCAAAATATCCAACAGTACAAAAAAAGCCTAAGGAGAAGGGTATGCTATCAATTGAAAAAATATCAAAATGCAGGCCAAGTATCCTAGCAGTCTCCAAATATCAGAACTTTCAGACACTTTGGTTTCATGAAGACAAAGCCTCACAGAGAGAGTCATGAAAATCTGTCCCACCTGGAGGTACAAAGAGAAATCAAAAGGAAAAACATCAAGACTTTAACTGTCAAATGTTAGGAACGGTTCCGGGGAAAAGAGAAGCTATTAATAACTGCTTCTCATACATAATCTTTGCAATTTAAGCTCTTCTTCACTGAGAGATTTTGTTAGTAAAATCAATCATCATTTGCCAAAAGAACAATATATCAGCCTACTAATATAGACCAGAACATAATTAATGAAGATTTACTAATGAAGGGTTCAGTATTGACATTCGTGATTTACACACTGTAAAATAAGCGGGCAGCACAAGTATCAGGAAAGGAATGCTTATTCAAATTAACCAGGGCATATACAGCAATTCCTAGGCATGAGAGATGTTATATTTTAGGAGCACAAAACTATTTATATATTTTGAAAACTATCAAGTTAGATGGTAACATACATGAAGTTTTGAATAAAAACACAGATCTTTCATGATTTATGGGCCAACCAAAAAGCTCAGTAGATTAAAGAGCCTGCTTAGGCAGATGCAGGGGCCAGGAGTTCAATCCCTGCACCTGCTGTGCCTGCCCCAACGCCAGGGGTGCACTGAGAGGGCGACTGAGCCTGGGCGAGGTGTCCCGCGCCTGTCATCCCAGCACTTGGGAGGCTCTGAGCAGGAGAATCACTACAAGTCCATTCTACACAGTGAGACCCTGGCCACCCTGTACTCCCTGTCCTAAGTACAAAAAAAAAAGGTCTAAAGACTATAACCAAAAATAAAAAAAAAAAAATATTTAAGGACAACTATACTTGTAGTAATAAAATAAAAAGGAACTTTATCACAACAACTGTCATCTTTTGTTTGCATCTGTTTGCATTTGTAAGGGGCCCGATTACATGTGATTATATTATAGTCAGGTAGGTATATATTAAAATAGCATTTGAGGTTCCAATACTTGTGTTACACGTACTGTGTTTGTTAGAGCAGTGTATTCATTTCATCCAACGTAAGAATAAGTACAACCATATACAAAAACATGAAAGTTACACATGCAAAGTAAATGAAAGTCAAGGAACTCTAACATGAGGGAATCACTCTTATAAATGTTTGATAAATTCCACTCATGATCAATGTGCAAAAGTAAAGAACTTCAGGTAGTCCATAGGTGCACCACCTACTGTGAAAACTGTGCTGTGTCGGGATTAAAATAACCAAACTGAATGCATGAATAGCTGTAAAAAGACTGAGCCAAATAACTTGAAATTCCATCCCTTTTGTTTTCTATTTTACTGACTATAAACTTCTTTGTACTACACAGAATATGTCACTGGAATTCACTTGTTGCAGCAGCTTTGTTTTACCTAGGTCCATTTACTTCTGTGATACCAGTCAACAGATATCACTGCAATCCAGTGGTGGGTGAGTGCTACCAGGGAAAAGACTACCATCACTGCAGGCCCAGGGATTCAGCAGGGCCTAGTGGCCATGGGTACTACAGAAGGGAGGGAGGGAGGGAGGGAGGGAGGGAGGGGAGAGGGAGGGAGGAAGGAAAGAAGGAAGAAAAGAAGGAAGGAAGGAAGGAAGGAAGGAAGGAAGGAAGGAAGGAAGGAAGGAAGGAAGGAAGGAAGGAAGGAAGGAAAGGAAACATAAAAGTAATTGATAGTACCTACAGTTTACTACTATACATACTACATAGACCAACACACTTGCTATTGTGGGACACACATTATTTACATTTTAAAACACAGAATAATAAATGTAAGAAAAAACTGTAAGGAATTCTTGTGAAGAATTTTAACACTTCCAAAAGTGCATTTGCTGAAAACTAGAAGTGTTGATAAATAATTGAATTTTATATGTGAAAGAGAATGGAATAACAATAAAAAGTCACAAAACTGTGTTTTTCATTAAATCATTAAAATAGCTGATTCATTAAAAAGAAATGAAACTAGGCAAAAAAAAAAAAAAAAGCTAAACAACACAGCGACCTACACTAATTAAAAAAAACAAAACTGGATCTTCCAATGTCTCAAGAGGTTAAAAATATTTGTGGTGTATTGTTAAAAATGATTCTGACACAGCTATTTAAAGAGCCTGTGAGCACATGGCCACTTTTTTAAACACACTCATGATGCACAGATCTCTCAGACTTTTTCTACCTATCTCTCTCTGTCTTTTTTTTTTCTTCTGGTACCAGGAATGGAACTCAAGACTTCGTACTTGGCAGGCAGGCACTGTGCCACTGAGCTATATCCCTGGCCCCTACCTATCTCTTTAAACAGCTAAAAAACTATGTCTGAACAGAAGAATAGAATAAAACTACTTTCTTTTCATCATACAGTGAACTGTTGTCCCACCATTAAAAAAAACATATCATGAAGTCTTGAAAAGAAAATGAAATTCAATTCATGAAAAGATCAATTTTTGTATAAAATTATCTGCATATGTTGAATTTTGGACTATGTTGAGAAATTTACATACTTTCAAACTAAAAACACCTTTCAATAGTAACCTCTAAGTTGGGAAGAGATCTCTATGTATCCAGGTTTCTGAACTCTATCCTACTCTTGATCCACACAATGCTGTTTCTCCTGTACATCTTCGCTGTGCATTTTCAACTTCCACTAGAGATCACGCTCATTTGAATTCCATTATTGCTTGTCAATTTTAAATGCTATTACTCAGAAACAATCTTATTTAAAATACTAAGAAGCTAACAATACCTTAAAGCCGAATAATCCAGGCTTAGTTACACTTTAAACACTTTGCACCCTGACACATCTTCCAGTTCTAACTCAAGCCTCAGCAGAGTTTTGTTCTCCAAATGTCATAGGGCTTTGACAATACTAAAAGACTATGAAACATGTAATTGTAAGTTATTGCATAGTGAGTGTCTGTACTTTTTTTTTTAACAATTTTGAAGAAAACCAAGCAAAATAAAAGGAACAAATTGTTTTGTCAATAACAAAACAGTAATAGCATTCTTCTTACTCTAATTTCTGAAGCCAAATTTTATCTATTTACTCATGTATTATTCATTCAAAAATAAATAATCCAACAACAAATTCATATTGGATTGTTATGAGCTAAGGAAATTATCATCCTTTATATTTGAGGCAAAATACCTGTTTTAGCACCTAAATACCAGGTGACAAAAATGATTTTACAGAGATTCAAAAGAGGAAAAAAAAATTATTAAAAAAAATATTTAGGCATTAACTGCTCCTTCCAAAAGACCAGCAGAAATTGGCAATACAATTGTCCAAACTATTCTGCATGTATACCTAAATATATCTTTTTCCCTTCTTTCATTTGTCTTTTTCCTCATCTAATCTTACATGTTAATATCTGGTAATCTGAACAACTAATCTGATAATACCATCATATAATACAGCAACCGTTGTTGAATTCCTATTACTCTGTTTAGTGAAACTTTGCATCATTTCTAACACTATTTTTTCTATTACTATTTTGTTTTCTTTAAAGGGAAAAAAAAGTGATTTTACACTACTGCAATGATGAATGAATCAAATATTTAAAGATGATAGTAGGATATCTGCGATGAACATTGCTCTTTCACCAGGAAGAATGGATCGTTGCACTTGTACCATTAGCCACCTGAAGCTGTTCATTGCCCTCTTCCTATATTCATTCACTCTTTTCCTACTAAGTTGCATGTATAACTATCATGAATTTTTATCTTAAGTTGGACATAATAAAAATGGAAAACAATATAGCCAAAGAATTATGCCTATACAAGCAGGACAGAAAACATAAAATTTTCTTGCATTTTCTCACCAAAATACCTTACATTTTAAAATGACAGATAGTTAATCTGCATTGGGATGTGCTGGTAAATGGCATCTTCTATCTCTATTACCTTTCAAATATATTTTCACCCATGGTTTGACCTATTCGGGAGGTTAGGTAAATATAAACAAAACACAAGTAGCATTTTTTTTAAATCTTATAAAAATGCATGAACATCATTACCACATGCTTTCAATCATTTTTAAAGGAAGAACTAAATACCATCTGGGCATGATAGTCTAATTAGGGGATTAGACACCCAGACGCCCTCCTGGCTCACATGTTCCAGCACAGGCCCCTTTGACCACTCCAGGAAAAAGAATAAACAATAAAAAGGTAGTCAGAAGCCGTTCTGAAGATTCTGCACTGACAACCGGAGTTCACTAACCGCACAGAATGCGGCAGTCTGCACTCCTCTGGGGATCGGCTCTGCTTTTTCCTTGATGTGCCCGCCTGCCCCAGCACAAGCCTTAGGGTGCACTTGGCGCTACATGAGTCAGGTTGTAATAAGTCCAAACAACATTTTACAGGACACTGATATTTACACTCTGCAAGAGGGACCAATTTTGCAGGATTTGGCAACCACAATAGAAAAATTAAATGGTAGTTAGTATTAAATTGTACTGAAAGGAAAAAAAAAAAAACAGAAATAATGAAAAAAAAAATCATTATTTAACAGGGATGTATACTGCACACGACCCTGTACAATATGTAAAATAGAACGCACAATAGCTATTCAAGATTCACGTTAATTTTATAACTATTAACCTAGAAGCTCAACTGATAAGATTCAGTTCACACAAAAAGTCAATAGGACTGCTTTTCTTAACTTACATTCTCTTAAAATTATCACTCTAATGTCACTTTGTCTACAAAGGTTATACAATTTAATAAAGTAGGAATTATATCAGTTCTACCAACCAGGATCAAAAATATGAAACCTACACAGCTTCTCAAGATATCACCAATTACATGTGTCTACAAAAGAAGAGCAGTAACGTGTAATATATTTTATAACCAGAAAGTATATGCTTTGTAGATAGGAAACATATTTGCCTTAGATAACAAGGATGATGGTTAAATAGAAACCCATTGTCTCTTATTGTGAAGGGCACCTTTATTTTCTTAAGTGTTAAAACTTTAGTTTTTAAAGTAAGTTTAATTTAAAAACTAGCCTACAGTTAAATTTTTAAAAATGGTAAAAAGATAATAGTTATAGATACATCAATTGAGGCAGAGAGTCAATCTGTTATATCAATAGTTACAAACATACAAGAAAAAAACCTGTTTTGTGTGTAAATAAAATGTAATATTAAGAAGAATGTCAATTAAGTGTCACTACAATACATTCCTCTCTCAGTCATCATGGCACCTTGAGTCCCAAATCTTCCTCAGTGTTTCTCTTCCTACTCCAATCAGTGTCCCATAATAGGAGGGACCAGCCTGCTAAAGAGCAGCTATTTATGTCATGGTTTCATAAAACAGATCCATGTCCAACTGGAAATAACTTCAGGCATTTTCGGCCCAAACCAGCTATGTAACTAGGGTTCTTCAAGTAAAATTAGGTCTACATAGATTTTCTACATTCTGATCTGAAAAGGGGAAAAAAGCCCTTGTTCAACTATAACTTATAAAATGTAGAATTATATGCTGCTTCGGTGGTCAAACCCTGCTAGCTATTGACTGGTGTATTCTCTCTGGCTTGTGGAGGCTGTTTCTTATGAATATTGGCTGCTGCAACCATCTCGTATTGTCAACAGATGCTGGGATGCTGCTTATTCAGCTCAGAAGGAGTTGCCAGTGGAGGCTCATTGCTTCAGGGCTGCAGCAAATTAATCCCAGCAGAGATGTGTTTTATTTGTTTCTCTAATAGTAGGAAGAAATATTGATGAGAAGATTCTGAGCTGTATGCAGGACAAGAGCCCATTGGAGAGCGCACCAACTCCATTCAGCCTCTCCAAGTTGGTGGGAATCTGTGTCAGGAAGACCCTTGCACTCTGGATTCCCTGTAGGGCATTCACCTCAGACTCCTCTTTTTACTACAAACACACAGCTCTTTGTTCTTCTGTTTACAGTGGAATGGCTTATGTCTCATGGATGGAGGTATTTATATCTGCCACAGAAAGATTTGAAAGATTTAAAAGAAATAATAGAAATGCAACCAAAAAATGCAAACAGCAACAACTAATTGGTCTAATTGAGAAAGTCTGATCATTTTTAGACACACGACATATTATAGGGGTGCTTTGCTTCGCTGCATTTAACCACGATGAGCTCATTTCCCAACTGAAGCCACTATTTTCCATATTATTTCCTCACTTCCTATTAAGAATCCTTGCTCCTCAGGAACTCAGTTTTATTAACGATTGCACCATGGCCAGGGGCTGATCCAGAAAACATGGAAAAGGAAACACAAGGACAAAAAGAAGCCTATTTTCCACTGGATTCGATGGAAGTCTTTTTAAGCTCACTTATGGACGTGGAATAAGAATGCTCACGCAATTTCCACTAGAATTACCAATTCTATATTATGCTTTTATGGCCATGGTCTTAATAGAACAAACAACAATAAAATAAACACAAAGTGGTTATGAATTTTAACTCTCAATTGTTAAGAAATGAACAGTAATAAGTAACACATGGATGTGGAATTAAACTTTACCTCTTACGTTTGATGATTAAATGCATTTCAGCCTTATTTCCCTACCTTTTTACAAAAACAACTGCACATGATAGATAAATGTCAGATATTTTTTCCTTACCCTTGATTTTAGCCTTCCAAATCTAAACCATTATATATTTAGGAAAATTTCCTGTACTAGTAACTATTACAGAAAAGGCCACAATACCAAACCATGTCCTACAAACTGGCCAACTGAGTCCCCTTATCAGGAAGGAGTAAACATTCTGCAATTTCTTGAACAATAAAGGTGAAAGAAATTGATATCTGAGAAAGGGTGACCACAAGGCTAAAATGCATTAAATATTCTTTGACCAAAATCACAGAAGTAGGCTCATTTGTCATCTGCGCCACAAAGGCCATGTGAACACCCTGCACGTTCCCAGCCCCACTGTGCACCGCCTTCCCTTCTGTTTCTGTTGTCTTCCAGCTCACACCCTTTCTTACTTCAAAATATAGCAAGCTGTCTGGAGTTGACATTTTGTGCATACAGCCATCTTGCTCAGAGATCTGCCAAATGTTGCTTCTTCTCTGCATCTCTCTGTCACCTCGGGGGACTTACACATTTTTCTCCTTCAGGTTTCTTACTTTCTACCAGCCAGCTGCCAGTGTAGCTCCTCACAAGCCTTCACCCACCATCCCTGTGATCCTTTATCTGTATTTACTATTTATGTTTTAACTTCATGCACTCATTTTTGCCAACAACTTGGGGAAAATATTGCTCGGTCTCTTTATTCTAGAAAATAAGAGCACTACCCTTCCCAGGCTTTTTTCTTGCATGTTCCTTTCTGTGGTACAACTGTAAAACGACATATTGTTTCTTCTTGGCTATAAAAACTCTAGGTTTTAATTTTCTACTTTATTAAAGTCAAAAAAGAATTTTTTTTTTAGTTTTTTAATGTATCTGGCTGTTACAAGTCTTACTATGCAGCTCAGACTCATAGTGATTCTCCTGCTTTCGGCCTCTCCAGTGCTAGGATTACTCTGTGGCAGGCTCAGCATGCCCTGAGGGCAGGGTTGGTCCAGCATGTGGCACCACAGACCAAACCATGGTCCTTGTGCTTGCCTAAGGAGGTGCTTTAATCAGCTGAGCTATCTCACCACATGAGTATCCCCAAAATGAGTATTTTTTCCATGACTGCCAAGAGCTTTGTTACTTCAACAATCCATGCTCTGACTAAATTTCTTTGTTTTTAGGCACGATATGTTTAAATGACAGACAACTGTGTTCTATTCAACTATACTTTTAATGACTGAGTATCTAGCACACTTTAACTATGTCATAGAATGTGTTGTTTTACCTGGTTCTACTCACCATTTAAATTTTTCTTTGCCTGCCACCTAATGATGTTTTTAGATGCATAGTGTTTATGTATTTGTTTATTTATTTATTTATTTTGTATTTTACAGAAGGGTCTACAGGGCAGTCAGGGTCTCACTACTAGATCAAACTCATAGTGATCTGCCTGTTTACAGCCTCCCAAGAGCTGGGATTACAGGCACATAGCACCATGCCCAGTCTCAGTGTCATCTCAGCACACCCTGTGCGTGGGGCTGGCACAGCAAGTCTGGGGATCAAAACCCTGAGAGTGTTAGATTTCAGTTTAGAACTATAAACCTTTTGATTTATCAAGTAGGAGCCTGAAATCCAGAGAATGAAATTTTTGACCCAATGCTTTGTAGCACAGCTAGATGGGAAGATTCAACTAAGGCACAGCTCCCAAAGTAACCCTGGGCTGAAGGCCAGTGTGTACTGTGTAGTTCTGGCTTTCAAGAGGAGAGGGGTGGGGAAAACAATGAAAGAGAGGTCAAGGGCTTACTACTAGAAGGACGTTTTTATCTGCATGGCTGGTATGTGATGGCCACTCAATACTTTTTTTTTTAATGAGTGCACTAATACCACTGAAAGGAACACAGGTACCTTAAGGGGCACGGGTACTTTAAAATCAGTGATGTGAATAGTGCAGCTGTTCCAGCTTACAGCTAAATGTCTACCCAAAGACTTTTGGGAGCGCTGGCCGGAGTGCTCAGCTGGCTAAAGTACCTGTTCAGGCAGAGTGCAAGGGCTTGGGTTCCATCACCAGTGTGGCATGCCGGCCTGGCTCCCAGGGGTACACTGAGTCAGCAATTGAGACTGGGAGTGATGGTGCATGCCTATAGTGCCAGCATTTGGGAGACAAAAACTGGAGAATTGCTATGAGTCCATTTTACATAGCAAAACCCTATAGACTGCAAATTTACTAAATTAAAAAAAAAAAGATTTTGGGGAGTGGAGTGGAGCTTTGAAGAGGTGACTCATTATGGCTGATTAGTCCAATTTTGGGTGGTGAAGCCTGATGGGAAAAGTGAGGTCCCTGAGCTGGTGATTCTGAAGGCTGAGCCACACCGTGGGCCATCTTCCTCTGCCATGCCCCTCTACCTACAAATGGTGAGCTACAATAAACTTTTCTTCCTTTAACTTATGGGTGCTCAGTCTTGTGTTTCAGCAGTGATAATGTGACGAAAACATCCAGATAAGAAATGAGTTCCTGGACTGAGATAACTCCAATAGAAAAAAGACTAGATTCTATATTTGTGTGTGTGCACGCATGTGTGTTTCTCTATTGTCACACTCCAGTGCATTTCTTGAAGGCTGTATCTTTGAGTGTTCCATTTTTATCACCTAATTAGTAACCTAATCTAATCTCTGAGAAACCCTCTGAAGTAATACTCATGAAGATTAATGTTATGAAAAACAGCATTCTCAGAAATGTTTCTCTCACAGTAAAATTACTCCAAATTCTATTTTCAAAGGTAAAGATTTCTCAAGGATGCAAACCAAAGGAGTGAGATAGATATAATGACAAAGTAATGGTAATAGCAACAACAGTAGAGGGCACAGGACTATGTTTGTGTGTGTGTGTGTGTGTGTGTGTGTGTGTGTGTGTGTGAGGCAATGTTATATGAGCACCTCATGTATTAATTTGTTCCTCATAGAACAAGTTATGAAATGGACACCACTGACATCCATCCTACAGATCAGTCTAATGACACACAGAGTACTCACATGTTCACTGTTGACATCTACAAAGATATGAAGCTTGGATGACCTATGTTAGTGCAGCTATAAAGTAATTCACTTGAGTGAGAATAAATTCGGATTTCTGTAAAATGTCTTTAAAATTGGATATCCAAAAATATTTTTATTAGTTGTATTTCCAAAATGCCAAAATACTTACATGAAGTACTACATTTAATGAGCTATGATTTTTCTACCACAAAAACTTTAAACCTTTCTTATTAGAAGAACAGTGCTTTAGCATGTATATATTTCAGGAGAAAAAGAGACAAATAATAAGAGAATAAGCACATTAGAAGACTGACACTTGTATTTTATGGCTTTTTAACTCAATTCCATGTATTGCTGACAGATTCACTTAGTGCTATTCATTAAGACCTGCGCTGTGACATTTGCAAATTACATTGCAGATGAAAGAAGAAGATGGTGTTTCAAAGCCATTACCCCTTGTAGATGCAGGCAGGTACATGAATCCCAAAGTGAGTATGTGGCATATAGGGAACCACACACAACACATGCTGTAGATTTCTGTTACGCAAACACACAAGTCCATACAAACAAGCATGACTGGTATGCTCAATATGGACAACAAAGGAGGAGAGAAAGGGGCTGGTGAGATAGTTCAGCTACATAAGCCCTCACCTGGCAAGCACTAGGTCCCAAGTTTGATCCCTGGTACTGGAAAACAGAAAGAGAACTTAAGAAGAAGAGAGCAGCAAAGATGAAGCTGGCATCACTGGGCCAGGCCATGCAGGCCTTGTTCCTTCCATCCCACAAGTGGAGAAACACAGATGATAGTGAGCCTCAGCTTGCACCTTGGGATCTGAATACAACCTACTGCCCACCCAGGAGGTTCCAAAGGCTCTAAAATTTTAAGCCAAAGTACTGAATGCTGCTTCTGAACCCAGTTTCTGCTTTGCATTGCAGCACCAAACATGGTAGTTAGTCTTCTCACAGGCACACACACACACACACCCTGAAGGAGAACAGTTCTTTGCAGAACTCTGTTTGCTTGTTTGCTTTACTTCATTCCCCTCATCCACAGAAGACCTAAATCATGAGGAGAGGGCAACGCAGATAAACTGAAGTTAGATGGTGGACACTGGATCTCTTAAAATGTTTCCTCATATCTAAGGGAATTCGGGAGGACCCAGAGAAATTCTTTCCTGTTATTAGTTCATCATTTTCAGATCTCACTTTTAGCCAACTAAAAGGTTTCAATAAAGCACTGAAAAATGGCTTTTCTAGAGAACTCTTTATTTACTCGCTATGGTCCATTCCTGAGATTAGACTGAAAGGAATGTTAAAGTTCACAATGTATTACTGGTGGGCCATTGACTTATAAAGTTGGATATTGCATAGGACTAAGTTTGCAGTATCTAGTTAGATCTTAGTGGGGGTAATAAGCTAGGGTACATGTTATAAGGAAGCTGTAATAGCTTTTTGTGGTAACAAAAATACTTCATGATAATAATCTTAAAACAACTCTGGCTTCAAATATTTCCTTTATTGTTTAAACATATAGACACACACACACACACACACACACACACACACTGCACATTTTTAGAATATCACCAGAGGGCAAGTGAGATGGCTCAGTAGGATAAGCACTTCCCTGGCAAGCCCAAGGGCCTGAGTTCAATCCCTGGTTAAAATTAATACTGTTAGGATGGTAGAAGAGTAAAGCGCTTGCTTAGGTAGCTGCAGGAGCATGCAGTGCTGCCCCTGCCCCAGGGCATGCTGAATCAGTGATTTAGACTGGACATGGTGGTGCATGCCTATAATCCCAGCACTTGGGAAGCTGCAAACAGGAGGATCCTTAGGAGTCTGATTTGTGTAGTAAGACCCTGTACTAAAAAAATACAAACAAACAAAAAAATTAACACTATCAACAAACCGGACTCTTGAAGTCCTTTCTCTACCTTCACAGAAACTTCTGGGGTGAAGGGCAGGCATAAGCAAAAAGGAAAAAACAGGCACTGCAAGCCACACAATCCTAGAGGATTCCTCTGGACACTACCCACACTGTGCACCTTCTCGAAAAAGCTCTGCTACAGCCAACAACTGCACACAACAGAGAACACATTTCTAAGAAAAAATACTTCATTAATTAAATTATTTAGAAACAGACGTGAGCATAAATGAAATCAAAATGAAAATAATACACATGAATACATTGTTCAAATAATATTTTTGCTCTTTGTGCTATATTTACATCAAGCATTTTTTCAAAATGCGCCTGCTTCTGTATGGTGCATAAATTTCAGAAAGGAATCAAGATGAGCCAAGATAGCAAATTTTTTCACATATGCCAGAGAAACATTAGGGGAATGCTAGAGGCTACAAGCATTCCTTCCTTCCAAATTAAATTACATTCCTAAATTACTGTACAGAAAACCCTAAAATTAAACTAAATCCATCAACTTGACTTCTTTCAAGAGCTGTAACTGGGAAGAAAGAGCACATGCATTTAAGGGTGCACACACACACACACACACATACACACACACACAAACACACTCACACACAGGATTTTCATGAGGCATATAGTCCTACAGTGAGGGATGCACCCATGCTGCTTCTTCCTAGCTGGGAAGAAATGCTAGAAGTCAGCAATTTGGTGGGAACAGAAACTGCCAAGCATAGCGCCAGCTGGGCGGCCCGACAATATGGGGTTTTGATTCCTGCTTGGGAACTGTGTGTTCAAAACAGCATGTGCCTCACTTGGACTGGAAGACAGAAACGAACTCCCAAGAAAAAGTGGGGGAGCCCATCAGTAGAAAAGGCTCTATTTAGAAATACACTAACTTTAACAAATTCAAAATTATGATACAGGATCAAAATGAAACTAGATTAAAATAAATAGTCTTTAATTAAAATGCAACTTCTGCCAGTAAGGCCACAAGACCACTAGGTACTTTATCCTGGCCTTCCTTCTCTCTCCCTGGTTTCCTCACTTTTTTTTTTTTTTTTTTTTTTTCTGTATATTAGGGAAGAGTCTACAGGGTGTTCAGGGTCTCACTACTAGATCAGACTAATAGTGATCTGCCCGTTCACAGCCTCCCAAGAGCTGGGACTACAGGGACGCATCAGTGTTAATCGCCTTCTCCGTGTGCCCTGGGGGCAGGGCCGGCTCAGCTGGCCCAGGGATGAAACCCAGTCCCTGGGCCTGTGCAGACGCTTTAATCCTTTGAGCTATTTGGTCGGCCTTTGGTTTCCTCACTCGTGTCAAGTTTTACTCTATTGCTAATCTCTCGGGGAAGCCTCTCAAAACTATTCTAAAATGAACACTTTCTACCCGTACTGCATTCCCTGTATTGCCCTTATGTCTTTGCCTTTGTATTTTTAACATAGAAATCATTATCATCTAATGTAAAATGTTACTTACACTTGTACTACAGCTATCTTCCCAAGAAATCACAAATTGTGTAAGTATAGGAGTATTTTCTGTTCTGTTCACGGCTGCATACACAGGACTCCAAAAGAACTTTCACCAAATTAGGTGTTTAATAATAATTATTAAATGAAGTTTTCTGTTATGGACTATATATCTGTGTTTCTATGAAAATTCTATGTTAAATCCCTAATCTTCAATCCAGCGGTACTTGCAGAAGAATATGCTAGGAGTTGATTAGATTTGGATGGGGACGTAAGGGTATAATTCAAATAAGTAGGTTAATTTAATAAAAATTTCTCATTTTTATAAGCAGTACTTTTCACCACAAGAAATAAAGATTCATTACATAAGAATATTAGGACAAAGCAAGCAAGATCAGGTTGAGACAGCCACAGTGAATGAGCCAAAGACAGTGACTATAGCTTGAATTTCAATAATAGCTAAGTAGTTAAATTAGACTACAGACAATCATTTTGCGTTCTGGACTGAATATGAGGAACAGTCTGTCAAACACTTTTAACAATGACTAAAACAGACAAAAAGCGAGAATACAAGTTAAGAAAAAAAAAGTACACTGTTGAATTGTGAAGGGGTTTGGGACTGAGGACACTCCAAGGCCAAGAGGAGTCATAAAGTCGATCACAGAATGCATGAAGCAAGCCACATCTTTGTTAAGATCCCAAACTGAAAGGGTCACATGTAAGGAGCTGTGATCCACACCAGGTGCAGTGGCTTCTGATCCCAGCTACATGGCCTGAGGCGAGAGGATCCCAAGTCCAAGGCCAGCCTGGGAGCACAGCACAATGCTTACTCAGGGGAATAAAACTATGAGGGGGCCCGAATGTCTCCATCTAATCTCCCCTCAGATCTTTGAATGATGTATGACTAGCACATGTGCAGCAGAAAGGCCAGAGATCCCAAAGGAGCACCAGCCAGAACACCAAAAGAGCAGAGACCTGTGTGTGGAAGATGAAACTGAAGTTATGGCAAATTAACAAGGTCATATTTTATTTGTATTTCTTTTTATTTATTTATTTATTTTACGGAACCAGGGATTGAACTCAGTCCCCTGCACTTGCCAGGGAAGGGAATAAAGTCATATTTTATAAACAAAGTAGATATCCTAGGAATGAGAGATGCATTGTGAACTTTGAAACACTTCAAAACACTGATAATCAATATTAGCAAGCAATATCATAAAGATTAAAGTAATCAGAATTTAGTTTAATTACATGCTGGAAGAAAATCTAATGTTCCCCCGGAATTGACAACAGAGTTCAGAGTACCTCCAACAACTAATCAAAAAATGCCCCCTGCACAGCACTAATTTCCAAACATATGTAATAATATTTTATAATTTCTTATAAAATTATAGAATTGATAATTATTCCAGACAAAAATTTCCAAATAGACAAGAAGATCTTGATGAAGAGAGAAGTCTACAAAATGTATCCCAAAGGTAGCCCCCATTATGAAATTAGTAGAAAATAAAATTAAAATAATTGGTTAGAATTAGTTCAAGGAAAATACAGCTATAGTCATTGAACAGCTGAGGATGGTCATTATATAGGCATTAAAAAAAGAAAAAGAACATCCTAGAAGTGGAAAGAAACCAAAATGTGAAATGAAATTCGGTCTTTCTGAATTTAAACAGAGTTTACAGAGAGCAATATGATGAACCCACAATCTGACCTCTAGAAATTTTCCAAATTTAAGGCTAGGGAGAGAAAGAAGTTGAAGCATAATTAGCAGCTTCAGGGAAGTTGGTGACAATGCTAAACATTCTGGATAGCCAAACAATAAAAATTTCAAAGGAAGAAAGTGAAAACAGACAGAAAAATACTTCATAAAATAATGACTAAGTTTTCAGGAAGTGAATATATATGTGTGTACTTTAAAGTTCTAAGAAACTTAATAAGCTCCAGTATAATAAGCAAAAGAAAACCATACATAGACAAATCATAGTCAAAATGCTGAAAACCACAGTTCAAAAGAAAGCCTTGGAAGTAACCATAGAAAATGGAGTCACAAATTACACCTATTTTTGCTCACAATCAGCAAAATCCAGGACAAAATTAGATGCTTACAGTATTGAAAGATTAAAATAAAACAAAGATGGCACACAGAATTCTATGTTTAGTAAATATACTGTGTACTCTAAATATGATGGTTTAGGTCACCTATATATAGACATATAAAAGCCTGAAAAATTTACTACCAACAAGCACCACAAGATATGCTAAATAAAATTCCTTAGGCATACAAAAAAATTAGGTTAGAAACCCTGAATTACAAACAGGAAGAAACTAAAAAGTGCTAGAAGTGATAAATGATACAGATAGATTAAAGATGATTTTTAAGCAATTTCTTTTACAAACTAATGTTGGAGCAAAAGAATATGACATTGTGGTGGAGAGTGTACAATTTTTAACATTATACATTTTAACATAAAACTATAGAGGATCTCCCTATTATCTATAAAGAAAAGTAACTCACAAAAGCCACATGAATGGCCAGTAAGCACGTAAACAAAAGCTCAATATGAAGTACTGGGAAATAAAAAATCAAAACACAGTGAAAAATATCTTCTATCTATTAAAGTAATTCAGTTTATTATATGGTGTTATAAATTAGACAATTTATAGCAAAAATTAATTTACTGGCTTACAGATCCAGATTCTAGAAGTTTATGATCACCTTCTTGCTGAATCTTCCCACAGCAAAAGCGAAAGGAGAAAAGAAAAGAATGGAGAGAGAGGGAAGCAGAGAAATAGACACAGAGGCAGAGCAAGAGGCAGAGGCCAAGAGAGACAGACACATAGTGCCCACCTTTCTAGCAAGGCAGGAAGGCATGAAAACCAAATGTGAAAGCCCTCAGGCACTAATTACCATGGAAAGGTTCTACCTTTTAATACCATTAAAATAATGATTAAATTTCAAACCATGTCAATATCTAAAACTAGAAGAGTGCTAATCACAGTGGACAGGGAGTTGGCACTAACACTGCAGTTGGAAATATAAAGTAGTAGAAACACATTGGAGGGGCCAGCCTGATAGCTCAGCAGACTAAAATGCCTGCTTAGGCAGAACACAGTGGCCAGGGTTCGATCCCCAGCACCAGAACTGTCCCCGGGGTATGCTGAAAAGGTGATTGAGACTGAGTGTGGTGGTGTATGCCTATAATCTCAGCACTCGGGAGGCTGAACACAAGTGAATCACTATGAGTCTAATCTACATAGCAAGGCCCAGTAGGCCTTGCAGACACTGCCCTGAATACAGCAAAAAGAAAAAGGAAGAGAGACAGTGAGAGATAGAAAGAAAGAAAGAAAGAAAGAAAGAAAGAAAGAAAGAAAGAAAGAAAGAAAGAAAGAAAGACAGAAAGAAACAAAGAAAGGCAGAAAGAAAGAAAGGCAGAAAGAAAGATGGAAAGAAAGAAAGTAAGAAAGAGAAAGAAAGAAAGAGAGAGAGGGAAAGAGAGAGAGAGAGAAAGAAAGAAAGAAAGAAAGAAAGAAAGAAAGAAAGAAAGAAAGAAAGAAAGAAAGAAAGAAAGAAAGAAAGAAAGAAGAAACAGATTGGAAAATAGGTTGGATTTGTTTTACAAAGTTAAACATACACTTAAAATACAATCCAGCAATTTCTTCTAAATTATTTATACAAAAAATGAAAGCATATGTTCATAAAATACTTGTGTAACAAGTACTTTTATGAGTATGCTCATAATTGACCAATGGGAAGTGAGCCACATATCCATTAGAATGGATAAACAAAGTGTGATATAGTCATAGAATGGAATTCTGCTTGGCAATAAAAAAAGAATGAACAACTAATGTGTAAATTCATGGGTGAATTTCACAAATATGTTTAATGAAAGAAGCCACCCCAAAAGAATGAACACTAAGTCATTGCATTCGCATAGTAACAGACAGGAACAAAATATTTTGATAGAGAGTAGCTGCCCTGCTAATACAGATTGACTACAAAGTGGAATAAGGAAACTTGAAATAATGGACATGTTCCATATTTTGGTTTGAACTATATTGATATATACAATATATATAAAATATATATTGTATAATATAAATTATGTATATAAAACATATATTATGTTTTATATATATATATATATGAAAGACAGGGCTATATGTTATACTATGCATGAATTTTATTTCAATAAAAATGCAATTATACAGCTGGGGAGATGCCTCAGTGGAATAAGCGCTTGCCTTGCAAGCGCAAACGCCTGAGTTCAATCTCCAGTTACACCAAAAAAAAAAAAAAAAAGCAATTATCCCTAGTTTGACATTTATTACAAAACTAACTTTTAAAATATGAAGCCTACCAAATACTAAAAATTAATTAAATAAGTAGTTAATGCAAACTATCAAGAAATTTCAAACATCAAGCAAATAAAATGAGTTGTACTATTCCAGAACAAACAGAAACTACAAGCAACATAAGTGTGTAGCCTTTTCACCAAGCTGTCTATTTGACAAGCAGCACACTGCCTGATGCATAGAGTTCAGTAAATGTCTTGAATACATGAGGTGACTGAATGAAATTAAAAATGTTCTCAAATGAGAAAGGGCAAGGAAACCAATTCATAACACTCCTATGCAGATTTACCTCTATTTACATTTGACAAAAATATAGCCTGGATTTAAAAAAACATAGGTTTTTTTCACTCTCTTAATCTGTTTCCCATCCACAGGACAAAATACTAAGCCATAACTCTGCCCCGATCCCAAAGGCCCACATCCATCTCATTAGGTAAAAAGCATGGAGTATCCAAGAATTTCCAAAAATCTTAAGGTTTCCAGCATTGCTGGAAAAAAAAAGTCTCCTCTGAGGCTCAAGGCAAACTCTTAGCTGTGAGCCCCTGTAAAATAAAAACACACTGTGGTATTTTATTATAGCAGCACAAAATAGATTAATATATTCTAGTGGACACAGGATACCTTCTTACTGTGATTTAATTTCTTTCTCCCTGGTGCCTCCTGATGTTAAATGTTTGCTGACATGCTTATTGTCTGCTTATAAATCTGTTGGGAACTGTGTGTCTTGATAGATAATGGAATAAGTCCAAAGTCCCCTCGGAGACTTAACGCAAATTCTCAGCTATGCGTGCCTGTAAAAATCATAGAAAAAGATAAATAGCTCCAACATATATTGGCCCAGGGCAGACATTCCAAAACCAAAAGGAAGAAATAAAAGGATAGAAAGAAATTTGACTAAAGCAAGACCAAAACTCAAGAAACATCAAACCCTCTGTAGTTCAATATCTATCCCTCAGGCAGAGTGGCAGTGAAAAGTGAGAGACAAAAGGCTTAGTGGCTGGACGACTTTAGTCTAGTCCTCCTAGCAGCCCTGGCCTCTTTTAAGCTGGCTCCACTCACTGCCTGGATTTCCCCCCATGAGACAGTCCACATTCCTGGCCTCTCTAGTTTCCAGTGGACTCCAACACACCATTTTTAAAGACTATTTTATAGCACATATTTGCAGTCTAGGGAGTTTATATTCATCTTATGGAGCAGACCCATGTATACTTCTTTGTACTCCTCCGTCACTTTCCACCCACTTCCCCACCTGGGATTCCCTTTCCCCATTTTCATTATTATTGTTGTTTTTGTTGATATCGTAGTTCATGTTTACAACCTATAATGACGATATTCATTGTGGATACTTGGTGCATGTACCTGAAGCATCTTAAATCTTTTAACATCCCCTTCCCTTTCTCTCTTCCCCTCACCTTGGGTCCTTTGGAATGCTTTCTATTTATGAAAGTATCTATCTCACTGATTTATTTTATCAGACTCTTTTTTCTCTTTGTCAGTTCTTTTTACTCAAATGAGAGAAACCATATCATTTTTAAGTCAGTCTGTGTGATCTGTTGCACTTAAAGTGATGTTTTCCAGTTGAGTTGATTTTCTTGGAAATGTCTGAAAGGTGCCTTCTATATAATCAGGTAGTATTCTGTTATCTGTTGATACTACATTTCCTTTATCCATTCATCTGTTGATTGACACATAGGTTATTCAAAACAAAACATCTTTAATGAACTGGAAGATTACACAGAAAAAACACAAAGTGAGGTACAGGCAAGGAACTCCAAAAAATCATACCATCCCCAATAAAAGAAATGATCAAGTGAAATGCACAGTTATTTCTCAGGAGAAATGCAAAGGGCAAAAGAAAACAACACTAAGATTTCATTGGATGGCAGAAAGAATGGCCATGATCAGGAAATCTAGTAATGACAAATGTTGGGATGGCTGTGGTGGAAAGCGCTCCACATTTTGGTGAGGATGTAAGTTAGTAAAACCACTAGAGAATTCCCTATGGAGATTCTTAAAAACAAAGCAAAATTTAAAAATAGAAAGTTCTCTAGGCTCTTCTGTTTCCCTGTTACATCTCTTCCTAAATGAGTTAAAGTCATTCACACCAATGTGTACAGCAGTCTCTACCCCTGCACTCAGAGGCCTGCAGGACCTGGCTGCTGCTCAGGCTGGCAGCAGATTCTGGCATCGTCCAGTGAGTGCTAATTTCACAAGAAAGCAGAATGCAAGAGCTCTGGGTCACGGAAGCTTCTCTACCTGCTTTTCTAGCCTGGCTTTCAGTACAGATCTGACTACCAGTAGCCAGCAGTGTTCGTGGGGCAGCCTGAACATGGTGCTGCTTTGAACCTTCTTCCACCAGGTTAATTAGTCCATTTCCTTTCATCTCAGTATCCCACAAGTCTCAGGACATGGCCAGAATGAACACAAAGGGCCTCTTGTCCAGCTCCCAGTGGAGCCCTTGCTTCCCTTGAAGCTTCCTGAGCCAAGCCCTTACTGTCATGTTCCTACCAGTAAGTACTCTGGTCCTCTCAATTCTGACCAGAATATCCCAAGAGTCTACTCACAACATTCTAAGGCTTCACTGAAGCCAGGCATCAGATTCATACTCCCTTGACTGCAACACCTTCCAAACCTAAGAATTTATAAGAATGTTTTGAATCTAAGCCACAGCATTTACTTAGTTAGGAATGTTTAGGCACACTGAGGTAGGGTAATGTGTGAGCAGGGACTCTGCAAGAATCTGAAAACACTGTCCCTGATACTTATCAAATAATCAACTAGAATAACTCACATAATTGTTAGGGCTCTAATAAAATGGTACTGATAATCCATGCTACACTGGGATGTGTAATCATGCATGAATCTATAGGAAGCATAGCCCTGAGAAGGCCAACAAGAATTATTCAAAAGGGAAGATGTTCAAGCCTCACTTTAAATTAATTGAGTTAAATAACTGCAATAATTTTGATGAGCAAATCTGTGAAGAATGTACTTAGCTCATGTTGCTGAATATTTTTGTTCTTTTAATTTTTATGCCGAAATATAGCATCTAGGTATCTCAGGCTGTTCCTACTTTCTGAATTATTGATTTTTCCCTATGTCCATTACATAAAATCAGTTACCTGACCAGTGGAATTCTTTTTCTCACTCTATCTCATTTTTTTACAAAGTTCTTAATTCTAGCCATGTACCAAATAATCACCAACAACTTTATACATACACACACACACACACACACACCCCACACCACACCACACCACACCTCTCACATCAGTCTGCCTGATTTTATAAAAGGGAAACTCCTTTCGGGCAGGTGAAAAGACTATTCCCTCAGGCCCAAGTCCTCACACTGTGGTAAGCACATTGCATTGATTTGTTTTAGACATCTTAGGTTAAAATTCTGAATGCATTATCATAGAATCACTGGTAGGTCCCATGCATAGGCTATTTATTGAGATTATGCCTCATGTACAAATCTTAAACAATTTGTTAAACAGATTAGGAATGAGCCACTGTAAGTTCCAATGAGAAGATGACATGAAAATTAAAGCAATGAAAATTAAAGCAATGCCACTTGTATTACACTTTGGGAATAAAACTGTCCTTTAAAAATGAAAAATTGTCCCCCTTTTGTTGTTTAATTTCACAGAGGCAGACTTTTTCCACAATACAAAAACTTCTGTCTGCAAAGATATTACTTTATGAGAAATTTTCCTCTATCATCTGATACCATAAATTTCACTTGTTGAAAAGATAGGATACGAAAGGTGGTGAGTTAGTATTCCAAAACTTTAAAAGTGCCACTATTCTTTTCCTCACCAGATCTATAGTTTGACATGTGTTTGCTTAGTCTTCTTATTCAGAAAAGAGGGAGAACAAATCCACAAAACTCCAGGTAGGATTTATAGAACACTCAGAGTTGAGGCTTTGTGGAAAATTTCATCTTTTTAATTTGACAATCTTAATTGATTTATGTATATACTTAAAAAGAGTTTTCTTTGCTCATTAAATCCAAAGGTCAAGATAAAAGGATATGAATTCCAAGTGTGAGGAAGAAATAAAATCTACATTACCTGTCAGCCAATGCATCACTGGGACAGCAAACTGACTACAAATGACAGTACTGTCCTGAAATAATTTAAAAAAAGTTTTACCACAAAGAAATGATAAATGGTATGAGATGGATAAATTTACCCTGATTTAAATGTTTCACCATTCAAACATATATCAGGTCTTACACCATTAATATGCACAGTTTTTGACCTATACTGGAGATTGAACCCAGGGCTTTCTCATTTCTCACTGATCTACATTTCTAGCCCTTTTAAAAAACTTTTTTTTTTTTTTTTTTTTTTTTGTGGTACCAGCAATCAAACTCAGGCCCTTGCACTTTCCAGGCAAGCACTTATTCCACTGAACTGTCACTCCAGCCTCCTTCTAAAATACTTATATTTAAGGGCCAGCTAAATAGCTCAGTACATTTCTTCTTTTTTTTTTCTATTTTTATTTTTTTTATTTTATTGAACTACAAATGTCAATCACACAGTTTCAAGACACCTTAACAATACAGATTCGATAAATTAATACATTGCAAACTGTTTTCATAATGTTTTGGTATTGTACAAGGTGCATACATGATATTATATTTACAGATATTATTTTAGCAGATATCTCTTATCAGTGAATTAAGAGCGTACCTGCTTACTTATCTTATTTTTTATACCTGAATTATATCAAGAATTCAATAATTATTTTCCTAGTAGATGGCTGTAGTACTAGAAGCCGACATAATATCCTGTCCAACCACCATTAGTTCATACCTTGCCTCTCATAATAGAATTATGTAGAAGCACAGCGTTATCTATCCCAACTGTACTGTCTATACACACAGATCATGATTTTTTCTTTCTATACCCCTTCCTTTGTCTACACCTGCCAAAGGTGGGCACTCCATTGACATTCAACTAACTTAGATGCTTGAACTCGACACCACAATCCAACACAGTCCAGCATTCTACAACAATAGTGAGTTACTCAAAGAAATTGTCGACCATAGCCATTTACAGCTCAGCTTAATATTATGGCCCCACGATGTATAAAAAAAAAAATAAATAAATAAAATAAAGATAAATCAGTTAAAAAAAAATAGCTCAGCACATCAAAGCACCTGCAAACAAGCACAAGGGTCAGGGGTTCTATCACCGGGCCTGCCTTGCTGCCACACCCCTGGGGCGTACTGAGAGGGCAACTGAGACTGGGTGTGGTGGTGTGCACCTATAATCCCAGCACTTGGGAGGCTGCACTATGAGTCCAATCTAGTAGTGAGTCCCTGTCATTTGTAGTCACTTTGCTGTCCCAGTGATGCATTGTAGACAGTTTCCTAAAATACAAAGAACAAAAAACAAACAAAAAAAAGCCAACTTCTATGTAGAAACAGGGTCTAACTAAAGTGTCCTGAGTGGAACTCAGACTAAATTGGCCTCCAGCTAAATTGCCCTGACCTCAACTTCCACTCTTCCTGTCTCAGCCTCCTAGAATATTGGGATTGTAGCTGTGTGCCACTGTGTGGACCAATTTTTTGTTTTGATATACCACTCAAAATTAAATGTAATTAAAAACATATGTGACAGTCACAAAATTGAAAGCTGTGAAAAATAAAAACAGCAATGAGTCTGTCAGTTTTATTATTATATATGTATGTCTAATTAATTGTTTAATGTAAAATAAGTTTTTAAGTAATTCATATTTATTTATTTATTTATTATTTTGTGTGTGTGTGTGTGGAACCAGGGATTGAATTCAGGCCCTTGTGCTTGCCAGGGAAGCACTTATTCTACTGAGCCATCTCCCCGGCCCCAGTAATTCATATTTATAAGTAACACAACATTGTGTTTACATGCTTGTCTACTCTCAACAAACTATAAAAGCATATTCAGATTTAAGATAAAGGATAAAGCACATTTTTCAATCATATTCATCTTTTGTGAGTTTTAATCATCTTCATATTTTGAAATGTCAGGTGTATTCAGTATAACTATTAAATGAGGAAATGGATTCCTAAGCTCATCTCATGAAAGAATGACAATGAGTGAATCAAGAGGGACAAAGAATCTAGTGTTTTTTTGTGGTTGTTGTTTTGATTTCTTTTGTATTAATATACTTGTCAAAGGCAAAAGAACAACCAGTTGAGTTAAGTAAAAGAATATATAATACAACAAAAACAAATTATCACTAGGGCCCACCAAAGTGTTCCAAAATAAGAATCTGTGCTGTCATGCCTATATGTGCCTACAGGAACCCTGGAAGACAAGAGAGGAGTCTTTCAAAACCTCTGATTGCATCCCTGTTTTCAGCCCACCTCAGGCAGCCTAAAAGATCCTGTTAATCAATTAGCTGAGGTTCCTGCTTGGCCGAGAGGGAACCCTAGAGGAGAGGCGCTGGTGCCCAGGGAACAAAGCTATCTATTGCAGTGGCTGGGCTTTCCTTGTGTGTATGCACACTGGCCATTGTTCCATTCTTGAAGAGTCACATTAATCAACGTTCACAGGCTGCACCTCCCAATAAAGAGCTGGCTGTTCATCAGTGATCTATTGCAGAGTCCGATATGTATTTAACACAGAACAATTTGGTGGTTTGGAAGCGGCCAGCAGAGGAGAGACGGAATTATGAGCTAGCACATGAGGGGTGCTATTGAGGTCACAAATCAGTCCCTTTCGTCAATAAAGAGAATGCTGCTGCTGGTGATTATGGTTACCTACATCCATATTTACCCTGAAGGCCAAATGTACACTGTACTTGGATGAGCAAAATTTGGAAATTGTTGAGGTGCTATAGAGCTTCAAAAAGGGAAAAAGAAAATTAGGGTGGAGAGGTGAACTCAATTTTTTAAACCTTCAGTGTTTTTTGTAATTGAATCCTTGTTTTTGGAATAGTTATTAAATGTTTTCCTTGAAAGACAACCCTGTCTATCCACTGCCTTGCTAGGTGACAAATTATTAAGTCCAATACAAAATCATGAATAAATTTTTAAATCATTCTGTTGTAATAACTGAATAATTTCAATTAAATTAGATGACAAGAAATATCAGCCAATATGTTAAAAAGCAACTTTTCTTTTCTTTTTTTTTTTTAAAAAAAAAGAGCAACGTTTCATTTGGTAGGAAAAGCATTTATGCTTCAGCAGGGTTTAGAACTATCATCGAAACAGTTGATCAAGAAAACATCATTTGAACAGGAAGCAGTGGTTGTGTTGCGGCTGCTGATTTCATTCTCAACATAATTTCTTTTGCGCCAAAAGCCATTTATAGAAATAATGATCACATCTTTTGAAAACAAAAAAAATCTGTATGCAACATTTGATGTGTTTCAGATGACCTATCTGGCAGTTGGGGCCAATTTTACTGAACTGGGAGTCTCCTAGCAAACTCAGGAGCATACCTGAAAATCTGAAACATTGGAAAGGAGGTTTAATTAACCTGGTAAAACAAAAGTAATTGTTCATCACCATTCACATATCTTTAACTGCTCAAGACACTAAAACCTTCAGAGACTTATGGCTATAAGAAACAGCTGCTTTGGCCGGTTGTGTTCTGGGCCGTCAGGATTCATAATGTTCAAGCGATTGCTTCTCCCCCCTAACACAGCGAAAATTACACAAGTAGGCTTGGTGCCAGCACGGGCAGGAATTATAATGATTTAAAATTTGTAAAAAACACCCCAAATACTCAGGATTATACTTTCCTGTTTTCACTTTGGTTTTCTCAGCTGTAACATGGAGATGATTCCAAGTAAATAAATAGTGGGCAATAGATGGGCTATTTTATAAGTGCTCAAGGAACATTACACTTTGTTTACATTTTAAAATATTGACAGATTTAATAATTTTTTAAAGTTTAAAAGATTTCTTTCCCAGTCAATTTTTTTCTTTTTTTTTATTTGTTTGGCTGTTCCAGGGTCTCACTATGCAGCTCAGACTCATAGTGATCCTTCTGTTTCCAGCCTCCCTAGTGCTGGGATTATAGGCTTGTGCCATTATGCTGGAACTCTGCCTGGCTCGGCCACCCTGGGAGCAGAGCTGGTGCAGCATGTGGTGCCAAGGACCGAACCGAGGTCTCTGGGCTTGCCTGACTTTACCTAAGCAGGTGAGTTAGTCTCACCAGCCCCTTCAATTTCTTAAATTTGTGCCTCTGGGTCATATAGGAAATACAAAAGGGATGGAGGAACACAAGAGAAGAACCATTACAAAGAGGTTAAATGCACTAGTAGGCATCACACTAATTCCAACAATGAATATATACACCTAAATCAAAAGATGTCTTACTAGCAATCATGTTTGATTTATTTTTGTCAACAGTGTGTAAGGGCCCAGAGCTCAATCCCCACTACTGCAAAAAATAAGTGTGTAGATGTTCAGGCGTGTTTGTACACTCCCACACGCATATTAATTACGGCCAGCTACAGGGAGGCATGGCTCAGTACAGAAGCAAACCAGTGTCCTCAGAATGATCAGCATCTCACTTTCACAACTCAGCACCTTAATGGCCTAGAAGTGAATCGAGAGCTTTGCTAAGCGATAGGATTAACTAGGCTCTGTCAGAAATTCCAAAGCCCAAGCCACACCTCAGCTTACTTCACAGACGCTGAGGGAAAGCACAAGCATCCGTACTTTTAGAACCCCACTCTCTCCTCAGGGTGCAATGTGGGAACAGCTTTGGAAATCCTACTCATGTCAAAAGTAATTTCCAACCATGCATCGTGCTCAGAAGTCAAGACTTGCAGTCAAGCACCTATGCTTCTCTGTACTATTTATCTCAGTTACGTAGGCTGGTTATCATTTGTTTAATTTTATGGAACTTCTTAAAAAAAAGTTCAATTCTAAATTAATGAGATAAATTGGACAGAGAACTCAGGCATTGCGCTTTCGTTATTCTGAAAATGCTGTTATTTGCAAGAACATTGTTTTAAAGTCTTACATGTATTCTTTTTATGTGTGTTATTATGCACATAACATTTACTTAATGTTAGTATGTGTTTATATAAAACTAACAAAAATCAACATTTCTGCTAATGTGTTTTTAATAAAATTGCTAACTAATATTCTACACGTCAAAAAAATGAAACATGGTTATAGTTAAAATCTAAAATATCACACTTCACTGTTAGACTGTGATCCTTGAGCAGGACTGAAAACACAATATAACAAAAAGGTAATTGATAATTTATTTATATTCACCAAATGCCTGGTGACATAAATTGCATAATGTAAATAAAATTAATAGGTAAAAAATTAT